>JACGDI010002868.1:564800-583135 GCA_014898725.1 Jacaranda copaia
CTTAATCTCGAATCAAATGCCAAAATATATGAGTTCTACAAAAAATGCCTTGAATTTCGTGGATCTTCTTGAATAAAAATAACGTCAATTCGAGGGTTTCATACCTTAATCTCGAATCAAACGCTAGAAATATATGAATTCCATGAAAAGTACTTTGAATGTTGTGGATCTCTTTGAATAAAAATAACTCCAATTTGAGGGTTTCGCATCTTGATCTAGAATTAAATGCTAAAAATATGTGAGTTCCGCGAAGAACGCCTTGAACGTTGTAAATCTCCTTTAATTTGGTTGAGAGAATTGTTGGACTCTTTCCAAGTTTCTCCCGTCTGTTGGAATTTGTACTGTGTCAAATGAACTGGAATCACCAATTTATATATGTGCTTGAAGGAAGACTTCTTGATTGACTTGAATCCCTCAAAGGCTATCTTTTTGATAAGATAATATTAGCTATTAAGAGATAATTTGGGATATATTTGATTTGATAATATCAAATATCAAAATATAATATCAGTATCAAATATCTATAATTTGATTGGTCCATAAATGCAGACACTTTATTTTTGACACGTGTCCATACTTGATTTGAATATAAAATAAATACTAAATTATTAATTAAAATTAACTATTTATCTTTTAAAATTAAATTTAATAAATCTCAAAATTTAAAAAAAAAATTTTAAATTAATATTTAATATATTATTTTACACGTATTATTTTTCAATTGATCAAAATTTAATGTGTTTACACGTGTGTATCACGATATTGAACTTTCAATTATGAAACGTAAAGAACAACTTTTTTGCATTGTCCAAGATTGGATAAATACGGATTTATATGGAGACTGAGAGTAGATATTAAATGAGTCAAATTCGACGGAAAGGTATTAAAATTGGAAGTCTCCTTGACGTAAAGGCAACATCATATAATTCTTGTTTTCGTCCAACAAATGAAGGTATATATATATATATATATATATATATATATAGTTAATTATTTACTAACATATTTTCTGCATATAAACTGCAAAGCGCGACATTTGGACAATGGGATGCTGCCTATTTTAGTAGAATTCGAATGAGCTTGTTGATTATTGAATTATATGTTAAGGTATTAATATTTTATTTTATAATATCACCAGCAGCTATGACATTGTTTTACGTGCATAAATTTTTCTTACTGCATATTACGTTGAAATTAAATTTATATATATTTTGCTCTACTTTTTCAGGATTCGGAAATAAAACACCTAAGCATAAATTGAAACAAAAACAATAATAAAAGCAACAACAATAGTTACTGTCCTTCAACCCAAATGATCCTTTCTTCTTTGGTCCCACGTCGTCTTTTTTCTTTTTTCTTTTTTAATTTAATATTATATATATATATATATATATATTTATTTATTTATTAAGAGAAAGTTAAACGCGGTAGTTGTACCCGCCGCCCATGCTCACACAATACCCCATCACTAATGACCATAAATTTTGCACATTCTTCTTGCATAACTATAAATATTTAAACGATTATAAGGCAAATAACAATCCAATATAAATTCACACATTCTATGTGACACCAAAATGCCATGGGAATACCATACAAGAAAAAAAAAAGTAGTAACAAAATTTAGAATAATAATACAAAAATTGTCATTATATATGTTGAGTGATAAAAATTTTTTATTTTGTGACCTAAATGATTTTTTCAAACTTAATTGTGATAGATATAATATTTTAGTTGTCATTACTGACAATTAATGGTACATGTACAGTGACAATAAAAAAATTTCACACACTATAGTAACAATTTTTAATGTGTGATAACTTTTTATTATGACTAGGTTATTAGTATATATGTATCACTAAATTGTTAATAGTGACAATTTAAATTATTAACTTTTGTCACTAATAAATCATATTATAACAAAATAAAAGTTATTGTTATTTAAAAAATATCATCAATGACAAAATAAAAGTTATTGTCACTCGAAAAATATTATTTGTGACAATTTGTATATTGTCACTTACTTTTTTATCATTAATATTATATTCTTTTTATAGTGATAAGACCCAAAGAATGGCAAATAGGTAGAAGATACTTACCAATTAAATTGAGATTATGTTATTTTCATCTGTCCTCAAGTTCACCGACATAAGTCTCACATATATAGTGTAAAGATAAAGATTTGAATTAGTGCTGCAAATGAGCTGAGTGCGAGCCGAGCTATGCTCATCTGTAATATACGTGAGCTCAAGCTCAATCTCAACCTTCTAATTTTAGATATAAGTTTAAACTCGCTGATAAATATCAAGTTCAAACTCAAGCTCAAGTTAGATGTGCTCATTAGATGTTGAGCCACAACCAAGCTCGAGCTCAAACTTGAGCTTGTTATACATATATGACAACACTCAATATAATGCATATTTTTATACATGCCTTAGAATATAGAAGTGAATTTGTAAGCATATGATGAATTTTAAGTTTGGAGAATTAGATTTAAAAAATATGCATTAATCAATTTAAAATGTATATATTACATACATTGAGTGATAAATAATATAACTTTGGAATTAAAATATGGAACATTAATAATAGTTATATTGCTTCTTTATATCCATATTAAGTTAATATAATCAAATATAAAAAAATAATCAATGACTTGTTAATTGTTATAATAATTATTATTTACAAAACAATCTAATATGGGATATCTCAATAGGTCCAGCCCAACAAGCTATCGACCTTAGAGAGAGCCCTTGGACCCATTTAACATACATAGCCTAACAACACTTCTGGACCCAATTAGGCTGTGTCACTCAACTACAACCACTCAGTCGAGTAGATTGTCCTCAACCACACCTAACGGGAGGCTCAAGCTACTTTGTTTGTTCAACCATCCCTCTAGTTGACCGTCTTATCTGTTCGATGATTGTTGACTAGAGTGTTCACTCTAGTGCTGATCATATCCTCGCTGCATTTAATGCTTTGACAAACAGTGTGTCTCCGCATTAATGGCGCGTGCCACCCAGTACAGTCTTTGCCACCAACTTTGGCAGGGAAGCGCACTATTCATCTTGGAAAATAGGAGATGATGCCACCTAGAATAGTATTGAAATTGGATATGACCAAAAAGTCCCAGGTAAGGATAAGAGCTTTCTATACTTGATAGGAGCATCTTAGACACATCATCCACCAAGAGAAGGCTATAAATACCTCACTATAAGCTACACTCTAGGTAATGCCATATACACTATATGTTTTTACTCTGCTGCTCAATTACCTGAATTCGACTAGTACTAATTTAAGTGTCGGAGTGCGTTAGTCGGGTGCACCTCAACTAGTTTAATGTTTGCTGTTAGCTGCAGATCTTAGACCTCGAAGGATATCATTATTGGATTATTCGACCTTTCTGATTAAATTAGCTTAAACACTATCCTATTTACTAAATATGACTTTCAACCTCATCATTTTAGTGTAGTTTGTGGGAAACTTGAGATTACAATTGAGAAAATGGTGAATACTAAAAGAACTGTATCTGAAAGAGAGGATAACAGGAGGTCAGCGTCTCCATCTCCCCTTTTGGCCCAACAAAGTTCACATGCTCTAGGACCTTGCACCCTTTAGGAGCAAGTTGTAATGCTAACTATGCCTCAACTTATGTAGTTGATAAGTGAACAGATCTCTGCCCAAATCTCTGCTTAACTTTTCACTGCATTAAACAGGCACACCACTGTGCCAACCTTAGCTGGCAGTGTGACTCTGTAATCACTTCCACTAGATGAGAGGTCCCTCTGGGATAGTTGTGGATGCCAGGAGTCTAGATGGCCACCAACTAGATGAGAAGCTAGCCCCAGACGCCCCTAGGGAGAGAGGGAGTGACTAGAGCCAAAGGAGAAAATTGCTGACTCTGTAGACTAACACGTTCGACCTAATTGAGCCCCATAGTATGATAGGGTCAAACACTCCAGACATGACCAGCGCAAAAAAGTAGATGAATCCTTAGATCATGCGGCTCGGCCTATTTGAGCCCTGCAGCATAAGAGGGCTAAGTACGCAAGACCTTATTTTGATTAAAACATTACCCAATCTAATTGGGAGAAATGAAAAAAAGTCTCCCACCATGTTCAACAATTAAACAGTTGCCTCGATGAGATTTGAAGAGAAATATTGAGAGGGTGCCCAACCCAGAAGGCCCCCAAAGGTCTCATCGAGAGAGAGGCTCTTTTTTCATTCAGAAGATTATCAATGAGTGCATTACTGTTGATGCCAAGGTCTTGATCGAACTTTTGAGGTATGATAGCTCAACCGACCCCAACGAGCACTTGATGTAGTTTGAGCATATAATGCAGTTGTATGGGCACAATGAGTACATACACGCCAAGATGCTGGTGATCACATTCTAGGACATGGCACTTGATTGGTTTGTTAAACTAGAGCCCTCGTCGATATATTCATATGATCAATGCTGTGACAAATTTCTTCACTGATTTGCTAATCGGAGAAAGGTGAAACCCCCCATACTCATCTCCACACTGTCAAGAAAAACGAAGAGGAGTCCCTCTATAACTTCTTTATGAGGTTCAACATGGACGTCTTGAAGATAGATACCCCAGGATTGAGTTTTTAATTGACGTGCTATTCTTGAGACTCAGGCATAAGAAATGTGCTAGTGCTTTAGTGTGAGAGTGCCCGAGGTTGATAGAGGAACTACTCGACCTGGTGGAGAGATATATGACCCAAAAAGAGATGAACAAGCTGAAGTTTAAAAACTCTGAGGTTGATAAAAAGAAAAATAAGGAAAGAGATGCCAAAAACACAAGGAGAGAGGTCGATCTCCAATAAAGTGCTTCCATAACTATAACCCACTAAATATCATGAGGAGAGAGGTCTTGTTTGCCATCCAGCATGACAATCTCCTCAAGAAATCAAGAAAGCTGATGGAGATTGAAGCAATGGAAAAATTAAAAAAATATTGCCATTTTCATAAACAAAAGGGGTATGACACAGATGAATGCTTCAATTTTCAGGACAAAATTGAGAGGCTCATCAGACAGGGCCATCTCAAAAAATATGTGGCCATTGATACATAAGTCGAAGGGGGCAATCGATCAGACTCTTCGCAGAGAAAGGTCAGTTAGCCTGAGAAGGAAGGACAAAAGAAAGAACCTTACCTAAGAAGATCTCCCACCCATTCAAGGAGTAATTAACATGATTGCAGGAGGTCCCACTGGGGGAAACTCAAAATCAGCAAGAAGGAAGACTCAGAGGATGCTAGAGTTGACCAAAGCCTTATCGATTGAAGCAACGTTCCATCTATTAATGAGCGCAGAGCCCATTTTTTTCACTAATTGCGACTTGGATCACCTTGAAGAAAAAAATACCGACCATAAAACTGATTGTCCCATGGCAGTCTCTATTGAGATTGCCAACTTTGAAGTGAGAAAGGTTGGTCGATAATGGGAGCTCAGCCAACATCATTTTCCTCTCCACCCTAAAAAGAATGAACTTATGGCAGCTGAAGTTTGAACTTCTGCATACGTCTTTGGTCGGGTTCAGGGGGTAGGAAATCATTTTGGAAGGGTTTATAAATCTCTCGACATCATTTGGGGAGGCGCCCTAAAGGACTTTGATGATCAACTATCTCGTGGTCGATACTTCATTTGCTTATAATGTTATAATTGGTTAACCAGCCCTCAATAATTTTTGTGCTATTGTCTCCACCTATCACATATAGATCAAATTCCCGACCCCGATTGGCACAAGTGAATTATTGTGTAACATCAAGAAAGTTTGGTAGTAGTACAACATTTGTTGAGCGAGTAGAAAGCTCAAACGCCATTGAAAACCTTGGGGGATGCCCCAATAGCAAAATCCAAAAAGACCCAAGCCCATAAGAAGAGAAAGTTGGAAGATACCTTGATCGAGCCTTTTGGGGAGTTTAAAATTGTTGAGCTGGAATAAGGGAACTTGACAAGACAACTCAGATTGGGATAGATATGGGCCCCCATCTAAAATACCTTATGGTTGATTTTCTGAGGAGACATATTGACATATTTGCCTGGAAATCATCTGACATCCAGGGAATCGACCTTAGTGTGATCATGCACCGCCTTAATGTCGACCCCTCATATAGTTTGATCAAGCAACAGACGTGGATATTTAATGCCAAGAAGACCCATATCATCAAAAAGAAAGTTAGAAAACTCTTAGATACAGGTTACATTATAGAAATTCAATATCCATCTTAGCTTTGTAATGTTGTACTCATCCCAAAGAATGAGGGGCAATGGCATATGTGTAACAATTTCATAAATTTGAATAAAACTTGCCCTAAAGATCCTTATCCCTTTTCTTGAATAGATTTACTAGTAGATTCCACTGTTGGTCGCGAGCTATTAAATATAATAGATGCATTTTAAAGGTATCATCAAATATTCATGGCATCCGAAAATAAAGATAAAACTTCTTTGTGGTTCCCAATGGAGTTTATTACTTTTTGGTCATGCCTTTTAGACTGAAAAATGCTGGAGCAACCTACCAGAGGCTAGTCAACTTTATGTTCAAGAATGGCATAGGCAAGTTGATAGAGGTGTATGTCGATGACATGATCGTAAAGATGGAAAAGGCCCAAGACCATTTGTTCAACCTCAATCACACTTTTGCCATATTGAGAGCATTTGGTCTAAAGTTGAATCCAAATAAGTGTACGTTTGGGGTTTGAAAAGGTAAATATTTGAATTACATGGTCAATCAATGGGACATTGAGGCCAATCCACAAAAGATTCAAGCCATTTTAGAGATTGTCCCACCTCGAACAATTAGAGATGTGCAGCGACTGGTCAGAAGGATTATTGCCTTGGGAAGATTCATCGCTCGATTGGCCAACAAGAGCCTACCTTTCTTCAAAATTCTCAAAAATGCCAAGAAGTTAGGTTTTCAATGGAACGAACAATGTGATTAGGTATTGGTCGAGTTAAAGCAATATTTGTCCTCATCCCCTATGCTTGCAAAGCTCAAGCTTGGAGAAATACTTCATATATACTTGGCTATCTCGGAGGTATCGATCAGCTCGATCTTGATCTCGAATAGAGATGAAAGCTATCAACTAGTTTACTATTGCAGTAAGTCACTCCAAGGACCGGAGCATAACTACTTGAAGATTAAGAAATTTGCATTGGCCCTAGTCACCACAGCTCAAAAGCAGTGTCCATATTTCCACGCTCATGCCATGATTGTACTGACCAACCAACTACTGAAACAGGTGCTGTCAAAACTAGATACCTTTGGGAGATTAACCAAATAGGCCATTGAACTAGGAGAATTTGATATTACCTTCCAGCTTAGAATAGCCATCAAAACGTAGGTCTTGGTGAACTTCATCACCGAATGAGTTGACCTACCTGAGAAAAGTAGTGAAGCACCTCTTCTTTGGACTTTGCATATTGATGGATCTTCGACCACATTAGGAGGGGGAGCAGGAGTGGCTCTCTATTCCCTAGCTGTAGAAGAGTATGATTTTGTGATAAAACTTGATTATGCAGTTATCAATAATAAGGCGGAATATGAGGCTCTCTTTGTGTAGATGAGGATGGCACTCAACCAAGGCGTTGAACACTTGACTGTGATCATAGACTCCTAGCTGGTAGCAGAACAGGTTGAGGGAAATTTTGAGGCTAAGGATTCAATGATGAGTCGGTACTTAGCGGAGGTTAGAAAATTGCAGCAATCATTCAAAAAGTTCACCCTCAGTCAAGTACCTCAATCTGAGAATAAGCATGCAGATGCCCTATTCAAATTTGCTAGCTCTACCAGAGGTATGAGAGACAGAATGATTATCTTTTTGGTCACTGATAGGCAATTGATCAGCTCACTTAAGGAAAACCTGGTAGAGAGCATCGAGGAGACAATTTCTTCATGGCAAGATTCGATAAAACTCTACTTGAGTCATGACACAGTCCCTAAAAATAAAAATGAAGCACAACACCTTTGAGGACAAGTTGTCAAGTTGCGCTTGACGGCCAACTGTATAAGAGGTCGATCTCTGGACCGTCCCTAAGGTGCTTGGATTCCGACTAGGCTCATAAAGTATTACAAGAGTCCACACTGGCATACACGGGAACCATTCCAAAGAAAGATCCCTTGCACATAAAATTATTAGGTATGGATACTTTTGATTGACATTACTAAAAATCACTGTAGATTTTGCTAATACATCCTGCCAACTTTATTCGAACCTGCCGCATCAACCCACCATTCCCATAGTTAATGTTCAAATTTCTTGGTCATTTGACCAGTGGGAGATTGACATTTTGGGCTCATTGCTAAAGTCAACAGGTCAGGGACAATCCATAATCATGGTGGTCGAGTATTTACTAGGTTGGTTGAGGTCGAGACTGTTCCAAAGATAACCAATGCAGCCATCAAGAGTTTCATTTGAAAAAACATCATATGTCATTTTAGCTTACCTAAGATCCTTATTTTAGATAATGGAACTTAGTTCCAAAGCAAAAGTACTGAAAGTTGGTGCGAGGCTTTAGGAATCATTTAACATTTTATGTTAATGGGTAACCCTTAGTTGAATGGCCAGATAGAGATGACAAACAGAACAATCCTCGACCATTTGAAAGCTAAGATACAAGATGCAGGGTTGAGCTAGGCAGAAAATCTTCCAGAAGTGTTGTGGGCATACAGAACAACTCCCCGTATAGCCACTGGTCATAGCCCTTATAGTTTGGTTTATGGGTCTGAGGTTGTTATCCCCTTAGAACTTATACAACACAAACTCGAGTTATTCACTTCTACCTGCTCAAAAACACATCAGAAAGGAAGCTCGACCTCAAAACTATCGATGAGCGAAGACAAGAAGCTTATAACACTATGCAACGCTATAGATCGAAGATGGCGAAGAACTATAACAAAGGGGTCAAGCTGCGTTGTTTTAAGGTCAAAGACCTTGTTCTCAAAAAGGTGGAAGTGTCTAAGAATATTGGTAAACTCGACCCAAAATGGGAGGGACCCTATATCGTGGTGAAGGGATCAAAGTGTAATGTTTACTGACTTGCTAATATGGATGGGGATGAGCTCCCTCACCCATGGAATGCCATCAACTTGAAAAAATTCTATATATGAAAGCACATTGTAATCATCTTCATATTCTGTTATATAAATAAAGTTCTAGCAACATTGCTACCATTTATTTGCATTGTCATAGTTGCATCTACCTTGCGCCATTCCAAGTTCAAGTCAGCCCCGTAGTCGTCCAAAAGTGGCTTTATGTTGCCGTACAAAAGTTTCAAGTCAATTCCATAGTTGATGAACAAGCAGCTTCATGCTGCCACTCAAGTTTCAAGTCAATCCTGTAGTTGATGAACAAGTAACTTCATGTTACCACACAAAGGCTTCAAGTCGACCCCATAGTCGACAAACAAGCAACTTCACGCTACCACTTAAAAGTTTTAAGTTGATCCCATTGTCAATAAACAAGCAACTTTACACTGCCACTCAAGTTTTAAGTCAATCCCGTAGTCGACGAACAAGCGGCTTCATGCTGCAACGCTAAAATTTCAAGTTGACCCTGCAAATGATGCAAAAGCAGCTTCACGTTGCCAAACCAAAGTTCTAAATCGACCACACCATCGACTCAAAATTTCTACATGCTACCAAATTAAGGCTTTTTAACCCAAACTATACAATTGATCTAATAGTCAATTAATAAGTCGACCACAAAATAATGAAAATTGACTATAAAATCAAGCAAAATTATGAAAATAAACAGTTAAATACGCTTTGGCAAGACCATGCATATCTCTCAACTCTAACTAAAATCGACGATAAAGTTGTTGGATTTCCTTTATAACTAACTTGGTTGTCAACTATTCACCCATACAATTACGACAGTAAAGTTGTATTCAACAAGAAAGATATGTAATTGAATTAATTTGATAGCAAAGATATGAAAATGATCTTTTATTCATAGGAATGTTCATTATAATAACATTCTATTTCAAAAAATAAAAAAAAAACAAACAAAGCAGCAACAATGAAGGAAAAAACTTGGAGGATTAAGACTGGCTCGAGCCAACACCTTCGGATTGATCGGCTTGCACACCTTCTTATGAGTATTAGTTGGGCTCTAGCATCATTGATACAAGCGGTAAAATAGCTTGGACTCATTATGAAGGCCTTGCAAAATCTCTTATGAAATCAATTGAGCGGAGTACGTACTACACGAAGTCGACATGCCCATCACTTATTTGAAAGGCAAAGCCCTCAGCAAAGGTGAACTCATTTTCCAGTTCAACTAGCTTGGCCTCGACCTCAACCTATTTTTGCTGGGCTTTGGTCATAGGCTTGGTGGGAACATTTGTTGCAGCATCTCTTTCTTCGCCCCTATCGACTGTGCCCTCTTTCAATTTTAGGTAAAGCTGCAACTTCTCATCAAGGGTAGGGCTTAGTCTATCTTTATCTTCTATTCAGAAGGCGTAGCCTAAACACTCAAGTTGCTTTGTCAGTTTTTTAAACGCGTTGCAAGCATCATTGATGGATAGAACTACGTTCGCATCTTAGAAATCTATGCTCACCATAAATTATTCCATCACCTCCCACTATATCATGGGGAGCTATTGACAGAAGACCGCCTGTGCCTTTTTGAGTGTATCTGCACGACTAGCTAATTGGCCTGAGGAGTAGCGTACTTGCATATCCAAGTGGGCTTTCTTCAGCACAGAGTCCATTCAACCCTTCTCCACGACAGCCTCGACTAGCTGCTAGTCCTTGGCATTTAACTGCTCCTGGAGTTCAACCACCTCTTTTATCAACTGGTCAATTTGCAGCTGAGAAGACTCGAGCTGAACCTTGAGGGTCTCTAGATCCCCTCTCTCTTGCAGCTCCTCATGATCCGCTAGAGCCAACTCCTACTATCAATAAAAGTGGTATCCCAGCTGGCTCACCTGAAATAAAGAGTGTCAGTGAGTGATGTAACTTTTTGAAAAAAGAACTTGCTGAGAAAATAGTCGACCTCACACTTACCATATTACTATAGTAGGCCAGAGCCCTAAGTGCGCCAACCTGACTCAAGCCTATGAGTCTCCGCTGGTCCTTGGAAAAGGGCCCGATCACCATTTACTTGAGGATGTTGGTGCCTATCATCCCCGATTGTATGATGGAGGTGGAATCAATTACCTCTATGGTGGGGTCAGGTCCAAAGCGGGGAGATTGCAGTTGGAGAAATTAAAATAAAACCTCACCGCCATGTTTGCCGAACAAGTCATAGCCGATGATTGCCTTCTCTTTGCCCTTGTTGCTCGCTGTCCTCTTAGGTGTCGAGCCTCTTTACTCGATCATTTATCTTTTTCCTCAACCCATGGGGCTACTTCGAACATGCTTTTTTGGTTGGGTAGGTTGAGGTGCCTGTTCAATCTAAGGTATGATAGGGGCAATAGTCGAGTAGGTTGAGGTGGTAGGCTCTACTGCAGGGGTCTTTCGTCAAGCAGTCGCTCGATGATGCTCTCATTTCTTTGAGCTGTTACTAAAGCCTCTGCTCGACTGTGGGCCATTACTTTATCTTGATTTACCTGCACAAAACTACAAAAACCATCAGAATCGAGCAGAAAGATAATTCTATAATTATCACAATAGACAAAGATTTCTACCTAGTCAGTCACCTACGGGCAAGTCGAGCATAGCTGGCAATAGGCCAGCTAGTACCAAGCATCTTTCCTCAATTAGAACAAAAGTGTTGGGCCAGTTGGGCATTTCGTTTCCTAGTATTTCCACATGACCCCTCCACTACTCCCTTGGAATATTAAACTCTTCAGGCCCTCGAACATAAAGAAAATATTTTTTCCAATCCTAGCTATACAATGAGGAGGAGGCTACTAGAAATTTTTGACATAGACGCACCATCAAATAATAGAACCTAGACTCCTCAGTACTACCTAATTTTCAGGACATGGGTAAATGGAACATATTGGAAAAATTGACAAAAGTAGCTGGCTATTCGAATAGGTGCATAAGCATAGCAAAACTATAGATGCTAAGAAGCAATTAGGAAGGAGTTCGGTTATATAGACCTCAAGGCTCACCAAGAGGTTGACTATAGCTGGTGCTAAAGGGAACCTAAGGCCGCATCTAAATCCCTCATCAAATATTGTTATGCATCCCTTTGGAGGTCGATGCATCCTACCTTGAGGCTCGGGCACCGAAAGTTCATATTCATCAGGGATATGATACATTTCTCTAATTCGAACTAAGTCAGCAAGGGAGATCTTAGACACTGTTTCATTAAAGTGGTCTAAAGTAAACAAATAGACCACAAGATGCCGGCACTTTATTAGGGCCAGCATCGCCCTCAGAAGTAGCCCTTTTCGTACTCGAGCTATCACTTGATGAACTATTGAAAATATTTTGAAGTGCGCTCCCAAATGTGGTTGCACCCCCATCTTTCCCTTGGAACTATACACTCTGAGACCTAGTATCCTTACTATTTGATGCGGTTGACATCTTTACAAAGAAAAATGAAGAAAAGCATAAGCTTGTAAAAGAATTTACAGTGGGTAGCTTGAAAACTCTAAGGTGTAGAAAGGATTTAGAGAACTCTGAAAGCAAGAACTCAACTAGACTAGATTTAGCAAAAGTGAAAAATAAATATTTCTACCTCATCTATTTATAGGCATTTGGATGCAGAAATCCAAGCAGTAGTAATGATTGTACTGCCGCCCTTTGGTGCTCCATATTTTGCAATGTAACTGGTGCATTAAATGCACAAAACTATCAAAAACCCTAGTCAAGTATTCAAAAACCCCGATTGAGAGTTTAAAACCCTAATCGAATACACATACTCGTCATAATCATCATTCAGTTATGTATTCACTATTTTTTCTTGTCGACAAGCTCAATTAGGACCGCGAGTAGGGGGGAACTCATGATATGGGATAGCCCAACAGGCCTGGCCCAACAAGCTATCAACCTCAAAGAGGGCCCTTAGGCACACTTAACATGCATAGCCTGATGGCGTTTCTAGACCCATCTGGGTTGTGTCACTCGACCACAACTGCTCGATCAAGTGGATTGTTCTTGACCACACCCAATAGGAGGCTTTAAGCCACTTTGTCCATTTAACCATTTCTCTGGTTGACCACCTTATCTGTTCGATAATTGTTGACCAGAGTGCCCACTTCGGCAATGGCTTATATCTTTGCCGTATTTAATGCTCTGACAAGCAGCGTGTCTCTGCATTAATGGTGCGTGCAACCTAGTACAGTCTCTGCCACTAACTCTGTCAGGAAGACACATCCCTAAAATACTATTCACCCTAAAAAGTATGAGATAATACCACCTGAAATAGTATCGAGATTGGATATGACTAATAACTCCCAAGTAAGGATAAGAGCTCTCTACATTTGATAAAGGTATCTCAGAAATATCATCCACCAAGATAAAGTTATAAATACCTCACTGCCAGCCACACTCCAAGTAATGCCATATATACTATACGCTCTTACTCTATTGCTCGATTATATCAATTCGACTAGTACTAATTTGAGCGTTGGAGTGCCTTAGCCGGGAGTACCTTGGCTAGTTTAACGTTTGCTATTGGTTGCAAATTTTAGACCTCGAATAATATCACTATTGGATCATTCAACCTCCCTGGTCGAATCAGTCCAAATACTACCATATTCACTATATACAACTTTAAACCTTATCACAATCATATATTCGTTAATCAAGCAATTTACTAAAAATTTATTAATTGTTTATAATTTGAAGTAAGTTACTCTTTTGACTTTTGAAGTTTGAATATTAAAACATAAAATGTACTTTTTAAGATAATGGTAAGTTCAAATTAGGGGTGTAAGTTGAGTTGATCAAGTTGGCAAGCCAGCTTAGCTCTAAATAAAAAGAGCTCAACTTGAACTCGATACTGTTAGAGTTTGAGCTGAGCCTATTGAACTCCAATTTAGAATCAAGCCAAATTCGAACTTTAATATAGTGACTCAAAGGCTCGCAAGCCGACTCGAGAGCTTAAGTATATATATAATATACAAGTATTAAATATATATATATATATATATATATATATAAACAATATTCGAAATTATATCCTACAAATTGAAATAATTTTCAAACTAGAATTTATTTATTCACTTATATATTACTTACTAAATAATAATTAATAATTAATAATTAATAAGATACTAATTTATAAGTTGTAAATGATAATAGCATGACAGGTTTGATAAAAAATAAAAAAAAATTATTCAAATATTTTTATAAAAATACATGTAGGTTTGTAATATAACTATATCTTTGTGTAAGTCGGTTATACAACTTACTTTGTTATGTCCATTCTCATTACACATATGATGTTATATCTATTTATTATGAGGCTATATAATATATTATATATGGCGTATTTTTCAAATTTAAAATATTGCAAGTACCTCAAAAAGTAAAATATAAGGCACCTTTTTTTCTTCATATTTTAGGCCTAAGAAAAAGTCTAAGGCCTTATTGTTTAAAGTTTCAATCATTGATTATATTTAATCAAAAATATAAAAATTAAATTTTTATTACTTTGGATTCTCTCAAATTTTCTTAATCTTTTTTAAGTTCCTATTTGATGTGACTAAAATTAGACCAAGGATATTTTGGTAATTTTATTAAGAATAATGAATCAACCCTAAAATTAATTAACTAAGTAAATGCGTCAAAAAAGCCCAAAGGACAAGCTTAGCCCATAAAGAGGGCTGGGAAACCTCAATGGACATTATGACTAAAATTTATAAATTCTAAGTCCTAAAAAGAAATATGACTAATGAAATCATTTGCAAAATTTCTCAAAGTGAAAGAACTTTTAAAAAGAGCAAATATCTCTATGTGCATTACTGAAAAGATGATCTAACACTATGTTATTTTCCGAACAACCTCCATTTTCAAATAGCATTAATTTGGCATTGTATGTGGGACTCAAAGGAGGAAGAAGAAATGTTGAAAATGCAACAAAAATTCATGAAGAGACATGCCAACAGTCTCCAACAGTCACTTGACCTCTTAGCACAAAAGGAAAAGGGATGGCCACCAGGATCCTCATTTATTGCATATGAGGAAGGAAGATGCTAGCAAAAAGGAGCCTCAAAGTCGGAAGAGAAAGGACAAAGATTGAGAATTTGAAACGTAAGAGGAGCACAAAAGTGTGGAGATTTATCCGGGAGATTTTGTGAGAACTACTAAGATTGAAGCTAATCTGGATCCTAACTTTGAGAAAGAGTTGATGTGCTGTCTGAAAGATAATTCTAAAATTAATTAACTAGGTAAATGAGTCAAAGAGTCCAAAGAACAAACCTAGTCTATAGAGGGTAGAAAAACCTAATAAGCCTAAACCCATCAAAATTAAATTCTATGAATTCCAAGTCCTAAAAAGAAAAAAGATACAAAAAATCATTTGCAGAATTTCTCAAAATAAAAGAACTCTTGAAAAGAACACATCTTTTGTGGATGTTCCTAAAAAGACAAATGACACTTTGTTATTTAACCAAAAGGACCTCACTCCATTTTTTAATAGCATCACTGTTGTTTTCCTTATTTAAAACCCTAATTACTTCCTTCATTTGATACTATTAATCACTAGATAACTTTCTTTTTTCTTTTCAAACCAACCATTGAAATAACATTTCAATATTAATTACTAAATAACGTTAACTTCAATTCTCTTTCAGTATAAATTAAAATTTTATTTCTTAAATTTCTTTATTTTTATTTTATTAATAAAATTTAAAATGTTAATAGAAATTATACAAGTGAAAAATAGTACTCCAATTAAAATACCTACTCAAATGAATAAAAAAACTTGACTCTTTTCAAAATGCATATATTGCCTATAGAACACTAGTAATCATTCATGTACATGTTGCTTCGTTTGGAAGAAGTCTTTTCAAAATTAAGACTAATAAAATTTTATCTAAGATCAATAATGTGTCAAACAAAATTGAATGGATAAGCCATACTATTAGTTGAAAAGAAAAAATTAGAAGAAAATGATTATATATAAAATTATGATTCTCAAAAGGCTAAAAAATAAAATTAAGGTGGTAATGTGTTATATGAAATTCTTTTTGCTGCCTATAGAATACGAAATACTTACTAAAAGGTTGTTGCTCTTAAAAATTTAAATTCTTTTATAATAATTAATTTTTTATTAAATGTTTTATCGTCATACTTGGCCTTAAACCTTCCGCATTATCGAGATGAAAGCATCTGGGCTCTAGCTCATTGCACGAGGTAAGCATGCATATACGAGCAATTGCAAAAATGTGGAAAACCGAGTTGGGACCCCCAAAGTTGTGGTCGAGGACTAGGACCTACTAAATATTTTCTCATACGTTCTTTATAAGTTATGAAAGGAAAATGATACAGGGTGAATTATTTTCTTGTTGGAATAGTGCAGGATGGATAGGAGAGTGGAAGACAGAGAAAGTAGTCGAGTACAATGGAATCCGACATAGAGATAGTGCTGCTTTTCCCCCCTCGGGCTCAGACCAATGACGGTGTGTCTCTCCATGCACAGACCCCCATAGTTTGCAACCCAACATAATAAACTTTTATTTATGCCCTTATGTTTTGTCCAACTTTAAATTACATAAATCATTCATTTGCATTTCCGCATGTATACATACATCTTCATTGTGTTTCCCATTAATCTCATTTCTGCCGCCTTTATTGGAAAGAAAGAAAGAAAGAAAGAAAGCAAAACCCTTTAATATTATTATAATTGGTATGTATTAATAATAGACATGAAATCGAGGCATCAACTAATGAACTCCTGTAATTTTCCTGTGACACAAATTAATATAGTGTCAGATAATTGCTTAATAGAGCATTAAGGCATTTTTTACTTTTTTAAATTAAATACAATTTTTTTTTAATTTTTCCTGTAATAGAAACTGTACATCTTTTAACATGCATGCTTAAATAAACTATTATATTTGTACGAACAAATATAATTTCATGATGATAGAAATTCATGATATAAATATTGTTCGATGAAAAATTACAAAAACGTATTAGCCAAAGAATTCAAACTAAGTGTTGTAAATGACCCTCCTTTATATTTCATTCAGAAGACCATATTTTACTCAATTATTCATTCAGAAGACCATATTTTACTCAATTCCTAATTGAGTTGCTAGAATTATATTTGTTTATATATAAAAAAAGATACCCTATAAATTGTATGTCTTCTTAAATATAACAGAATAGTGATTAATTAATCAACATGATGATGATGATTATTATTTTAAGTAATAATTCAGGTTCTCATTATATCAAATAAAGCAAACATGATCTCAGTCTACTAAACAATACCCAAATTGAAAGCGTAAAACTTCTCCAAACAAGCTTCCAAAATCACAAATATAAGAATTATGTAAAACTTTTCTTTACAATTATTTTTTTATTTGCATTTTTATGTGTTAGACTTAGATGCCATACTTGGCACTGTGACCTATGAAGTAGGTAGTGTAGTTTAGGTAATTGTTTTAAAATCTGATTGAGGAATAGCTAAAACAGAGCTAGCTTGCAAGACCTCTCTCTCTCTCTCTCTCTATATATATATATATATATTTATGTATATATATTCTGGCCTTCTTTTCAAACTGATAATTTCGTAAATCATTTGTACCATCTATTGGAAAAAGTGGCGTCAGCCCTCAGTTCTGTCTTTGCTTTTGTGTTTGGTCAAATTACAACTTTTACGAAGTTGACAATCCAACTCATTCTCTTTTTGGTTCATTCGTTCAATATTAGCAGTGTACCAATTTGGAGGTCATAAAGTGATGTAACGCTCCGCAAGAACAAAAAGAATATCAATATTATTAAATCATTTTTATTTTATGGCAACAATGATTTTTTTTCAAAAAATAAGTAACGATAAAAATTCATTCTAAGCTGTCATATTTTACAATGTGACAATACAAATATATAATTATAAATTATTTTAACAATTTTTTGTTATATACATATATTTAATTGTTAATATTTATATACAAATATAATAATAAATTATTTTAACATTTTTTTGCTATTTTAACAATTTTTTGTTATATACATATATTTAATTGTTAATATTAATAATTTATACATAATTATTGTCATAATTAAACTTAGGGGATCTTATTTAAAAATACCCAATCCAACTTTCACTTTAAGATTCAGTCCCTACCATCACTTTCTTGTTTTGGACTCCCCATCTTAAGTTTCAATTTTGAATTAACTTCCTAACTATCTAAATTGACAAAAATGTCTGTATTCTACTTCTTCTTCTTCTTTCTTTTTTTTTTTTT
>JACGDI010002868.1:588094-668299 GCA_014898725.1 Jacaranda copaia
TTGGTTGGAGGTGTTGGAACCCAATTGTGGGTTTCAACTCTTCCATTACCATATAAAAGTATTGAGGGAAGCAACAAGCATATAATTCCAATTTTCTTGTCATTTCGACAAACAAGGAAATAATACAAATAAATTTTAGAAATATTTCAATACACATATATAATTAAGGTTCTAATACTACATACACTAATATAAATACTAAACTAGAGTATTTTTATACTAAAAATACTTGCATCCAATACTAAAATAAGTAAATCATATATTTTTCAGGATAAATAGTAGAAAACGATTATATATGTTTTACCCCCCTTCAAACAGACTACAATCTCAATAGATTCCCTAAAATTTAGTGGACAACATATCCAAGATTAATCATACTTTAAATTAAGTCTACCATTACCAAAGTCAAGTATTAATAACTAAATAAAGTATATATTAACGATAACAAGTATTAAAAAAAATTGAAGAGGAAACTACATTCATTATGAAATAACTTACAATTAGAACTCTAAATCTGGTTCCAATCAAGTAAAGAATAACTAAGAAATAAATAAATGTATAGAGTCCATATAGCTAAATTGCCTCTCATAGATATAAAAATGCACTCACTATTATTCTCTTATCACATCATCTCATCTTTCTATTTATCACATTCCCACCTTTACCCAAATATACATTCAAGAAAAGAGTTTTCAAGCATAAATAGCAATAGAAATGGCCTTGGGACCTACAAATCTTCATGGAGCCAAGTTCATTGCACCACCACTTTCGCTGGAAAAACACAACCTTGCGTTTGCCTTCCTTCTGATTTGCTATCTCAAATAATCATTCTTTTCTCGAATTAATGGATGTAGACGAAAATTTGAAAAAAAAAACATCTAAAGATGGGAAACAACAAGAATGCAAACATTACTTTAAACCTCCAAAACAAACTACTCACAACAAGAAGAAAAAAAATGAAATGATAAGAGCTCAACAGTTACAATTCATTTCTAGATGAAGGGGAAAATAGAGAGAAATGAAGAAAGAGTTGTGTATGAAATACAAAAAGAAAAAAATGTGGCCGCACTTTTTTGCCCATTTTCAGAAATATGAAGAAAGTTTAAATTATTTTATAATTTAAATTCCAAATGAGGGGTTCAGTACTTGTACAATCATTAGGGAGTAGACATAGAGTGAAGACTAAGAAAAAACAAATGGGGGTTGAATTATAAAATGAAAATAACTTTAGTTACTTATTTCTAATAAACTTTCAAACTCATAGCCAAAAATAAAAATAAAAAATCTCGGACCTTAACACTCTAGTTTCTTATAGCAATGTAAGTAATAAATTTGCAGGGATTCAAAAGTCCATATCTTTGAGCTTTAAAAACTGCACTGTTATTTTTCAAAATATGCAAAATGAACTCACATCCATAATGTAAAAGCCTAAAAAACAAATATTTATAGCTGGGCCTAGGTTGATTGGGACGAAGAATACACATTTTCATATAGGTTGAAAGAGAAAAATAAAAATGAATCCAAAAATACTCTGTGATATAACTGAGTTGCTCTTAAAAACCGGACCAAGAAGTTAACAATGTAAAAAGAAAATATGGAAGGAAAAATATTATTAAAAAAAATTGAAAGTGATTTATTAGTGACGGGAATTATAGAATTTTGGTATGATTGGTAGTGCCCTCGCACAAATGTGTAAATCTGTCCAAAAACATTTATAAATTAAAATAAATACATAATTCTAATCCCCTCTTTACATTAACTGTGGATCAAGGAATATTGTAAAATATTTCAAAGTCAAATTTATTTAAAGGATCCTATAATAATATGTATTCAAGTACTTACAACAGCATTAACATCAATATATCCAATATCAAATGATCAATCGGCTCAATAATATAATTTTAACAAATTTTAATATGTGTATATAAATAAATAAATAAATAATAGGAAAAAAAAGTATTCAAATATGAGAATGGGTTTTATATAACCTTTCATTTATCTCTCTCCAAACAATAGGAGAAATTAAACATTTTGATTTCTCCTAGCTATGAATATATTTGATAAAGGTAAAAACTGTATTTACTAGATTGGGGTAAGATTTTGATAATTGGCCTATCTGGTCGAGTGAATAAGCTTTCAATGTAGCTGAGTTGAGTCCTGCAATTACTAGCAAATATCAGACTAGCTAAGGAGCCCTCGACTAAGGCATTTTGTGCTCAAGTCAATATCTGATCGACTAAACAAAGGAGCAGAGTGAGGGCTTCTTAGTAAATAATGACATACCCTATGAGAGGCTGGCTATGAGGTATTTATAGCTTCTCCAAATAAGGGATATGTCCAAGGTGCCTTTGTCATGTAGATAGGGCTTCGTTCTTACATGGGGAGTTTTAGGTCTTCTCCTATATGCTTACTTCTTTATGTGGCTTCATTCCCAGCTTTTGGGGGCAAGTTTGTACATGGGGGTGTGCCTCCAATTTGCCACAGTAGGATTAGCGGTACTAGGGCAGCATTGCTATTAATGAAGAGACATGCTGCCTGCTTGGACATTTAATGCGGTAGAGATGCAACTCTACAGAAAATCGACTTGCTAGGTTGACGTCCAAGTTAGAACACAAATAGTTCACATTCTTGCAGGGCTAGTTGATCTCATTCTTTCAACTTGTGCTCTAGTAGAGCAAAATTCTAATCGAGATGATCGATGAGAGGGATTGTGGAGTAGACCATTGAGAGGTAGCGAGGTTCAGTCGATGAGGGTTTGCATAATCGACCAAGGTTTAGTGCATTTAATGTGCTTGTTACATTGAGTCACATGAAGCAGCAAATGACAACTATGCTATTATTACAGCTATTTGGATTCTCGCGCCCGAGTGCCTATAAATAGGTGCGGTTAAAACCTGTATTTTCACTTTTACTGCTTTGCATCTAGTTGAGTTTTGTATTTACTGCGTTTCCTACCCATTATTCTATGCCTCAGAGTTCATCGAGACCATGGAAGTTTTTCTCCCAGCTTATTTTGAGTATAACATTTCATTAAATATATTGGGTATGTACAATGATGTGGGTAGCCAAAGACATGATAGTTAGGCCATGAGGTCAGATCGAACTCCGTCCTAAGGAGAGGGTAGTTCTGCTAACCAATCAAGTAGTTCTTTGAGCAATAGCTTGACCACCAGTAATTCGAGTGATGAATATGCTACTGTTGGAGAAGATGCTAGCCTGAGTAAGGTGCCACTGTCCCGTGGTTGACTTTTTACCCCTAACCATTATAATGAAATAACATTTAAAATTACTACTGCCGACCTTGCACACATCAAGGAGATTTATCACATCCCTCCTAAGTATGGGCTAATAGTACCCAAACCTCAAGATAGACGTCCCAAGGGGTGCATTACTGTGCTCGAGAAAGCTTTCAGGTGTGGCCTTAGGTTCCCTCTTGCTCAAGCAATAGTCAACCTGCTAATAGGTCTAGAAGTCTGTATAACACAACTGTTGCTGAATTATTTCTCGACCATATATAGTTTAGTGGTTCTTTTGCATTTATTCAACCAACTAGCCTTCTTTGCAAATTTCTCCAATTTCTTTCACTGTCTAATATCTTAGAAGTTGGGTAGCACCAACAAGTCAGGTTTTTATTACCTCATTGCTTGACCTCATTGAAAATATTTGGTTACTCCATCTTTCTCCTACGACTAGGAGTGAAAAACACACTTTTTGTATGTTTGAGGGCCTGGGGGGTTTAATATTCGAAAGGGGTGATAGATGGGTCATGTTGAAATATTGGGTAATTTGACTCCAACTTGGCCCAATACCTTCATTCAGGATTTAGTCGAGTTTTATCATATGGAGGACTTGGTGTTTATCGAGGAGAAAAGTTTGGTATTGGTTGGCTTATTGCCAGCCCAGCTAGACTTACCAGCAGATGCTCAACTAGGTAGACATTGCTGTTACGTTTTCTAAATTTACTTATTTACACATCTCTATGTTTGACTCTAATGGTTCTTTGTTGTTAGCTATTCTATCGAGATGAAAAGAGCCCAAAAAAAAATATGTTAGCACACATGCAGAGAAATGAAAAGCATCATCAAGCAACGATAGCGTGTAGAGATGTGGCTTTGGTCATGGTGACATAGCCTCAGGCAATGCAACTATCACCTACTGCGTCGTTAGCTCCACCTGTGGCGACCATCAGTAGCAGCTTTGCTAGTTAAGGAAAGAGGCCCATCCTCGAGCAGGAATGACTTGCTCAAAAGAGAACTACAACAGAGAAAGGGAAGGGAAGAGTTGGGTGGTCAAGCTGGCCAACTAGCTATGATCTATTTGGCAGGTAGGAAGACAATGTGTTGTTCTAGCTGCCAAATTTGTCGTCTCCTCGATTTAGGACAGAGCCAGCTTTAGCCATGCATAATTCTTACTCCATGTTGACAGTGAGGTCGACTGGGGCTACACCGGTGAAAGTGATGATGGCCAGACTATTTGCGCTTGACTAAAAAATATTATGAAGCTAAGGTAAGGTAAGATAAGATGTTGTGCTTAGGGCCTTAGATTTTCACTTGAATATAGTATGCTTTTAGTCAATTAGTATGTATGGTTGATTGACGGTGACTAGTCAATTCACAATGAAATTTGTTTTATAGATGAGCCAACTGGGCTATCACTTTTATTAGAGGTCAGAGTTGGCATTGGCTGATTGTGAGAAGCTATAGGCTAGAGGAGACATTAAAATGCTCAAGGCCCAGCTCGAGTCTACATAAACAAAGGTCAAGTAGCTAAGTATGGAGTTTCAAAAAGCCAACTCTCAACTGGTCTTGAAGGATACACAACTGGCCACCGCTATCATCGAAAAGACTAAAATGGATGAGCTGCTACACCAAGCTATAATAGACGCTCACAAGGGCTATAAGTTTGGTCAAGTGATTGGGTGTAATGCTACCCTTCAAGACGCTCAAGTTAAGTTTTACAAGGAGTTGCTGATGTAATGAGAGGCTATGTAATAATTCATGTTATGCTTGACATTTCAAAATGCCAGTGTTGTCTTCTCTCTCAATAATACCAGAGATGCATTCAACCAGGTAGTTCAGCGGCTAAAGTACCTGGGCTATACTTTTTGACCCAAATATAAGGATCTACTCAACCCAATGCTGGATGATTAACTAAAGGAGTATTTTGACCCTAATGAGGCAACTACTGAGAAGGGGGCTATGAGAGCTTCTTCGGTTGAGCTGATGTATAAGGCACAGAAAAGACAGCTAAGCTAGAGAATAGGTTAGTTGAGGTGGCGAAGGAATTCAACTTTACCATGGAGTCTGCGCTTGAGATCCATAATGAGAAAGTCGAAGCTACTAAGTTCCCTCTCCCTCTTGAAAGTGATTTTATGGTTGATCAATCGGGACAATCTCAACCAGCTCCTATTTTTGTTTCGCCTCCTACAGCTCAATTAGAAGAGAAAGTGAAGAGCTACACAATAGCTTTGATTCCCTCGAGTGATGAGCTCGACAAGGCTATTAATAAGGGCGCCCGAGCTTATGAGCAGATGGGTCGAGCAATCGGGGAGTATGACTGCTGGATATTTCGAACCGACCTGTGAGGTTTTTTTTTTCTTTTTACCAAGGTTGTAATCAAAGGCTTACTAATTTAATGAAATATCATTTTACGCTCATTGATGTGTACTACTAAGTTTTATTTTTTGTTTAACACTTTTGTTTTTGTCGAATATGGATCGTTGATGAACAAAAATTTGATCATAGAGAACATAACTCCAAAAACAACAATCATAGTCAATTTGAATCGACTAATGCAAAAATAATGAAACTAATCCAAGATGTTGGTCGACTATGGGATAGATTTAGGCTATTGTCATTGCACTGAGATGAGTGTTTTGTTAAATAGATCATATTAAGTTAATGCTGCTCACAAAGTTGTCTCTAACTATGAGGTTGAATTATTAGTTTGCTGCTAATTAACATCAACTTTCGCAATTCATCGAGTGTATGGTTGATTAAGAATAAATTGATTATGAGTATAATAAAATTAATCCCATTGTCATGATGTTTTCACAAGGTTCTCCCTGACTATGGGGTTGAGTCCTTAATTGAGCCTATTAGGTTGAAGCGCTAAATAGTTTTTAATCATTTTTGTGAACTTTGGGGTCAATTGCAAACTTCAAGTTGACTCAGGCTAAAAAGCCTCATTTTGGCAGCTTGAAGTTGTTGTTTTGGTCGACTTCAAAGTCGAATGTAAGCGGTGGACTGAAAAGCCTCAATTTGGCGACTTGAAGTCATTATTTTGGTCGACTGTAAGTAGCAGGCTAAAAAGCCTCAATTTGGTGGCTTGAAGCCATTGTTTTAGTTGACTACGAGGTCGATTGTAAATGTTTGACTCATTTTGCTTAGTTAAGGACATGTTCCAGTAGTGAAAGTGAATCATAATAAAAAAGTTAAGAAGTTCATTTACATGATACAGTACAATAGAGAATCAAAGTCTCTCCATACATAAGACTTCTTTAAATTTATTGCATTCCAAGGTCATGGGAGCATATTGCCATTCATGTCTACAATTTGATATGTATTGTATTTTAACGCCTTAACCACGGTGTAGGGTCTTTCCCATTTTGGGTCAAGTTTGCCTACGTTCTTTGACACTTCTAATTTTTTGAGGACAATATCCCCAACCTTGAAGCTATAGGGTCGAACTCCCTTGTTGTAATGCTAGGTCATCTTTAGCATTGCATGGTATTGTAGGCTTCTTGTCGTAACTCATCAATGGTTTCCAAGTCAAGTTTCTTTTTGAATGTATTTTTGATTAGGTTGAAATAGATTACTCGAGCTATGTGCTATATTAATTTGGATAGGATAATTGCTTTGGAGCCATAGACCAAACTATAGGGGTTGTGATCTGTAATTGTTTGAGGATTGGTTCTGTATGACCATAGTACTCCGAGGAGGTCATCTATCCAGGTCGACTTGGTCCTTTCTAGTCATGTCTTAATGTGGTTGAGTATGGTTCTGTTTGTCACCTTAGTTTGGCCATTAGCCTGGGGGTTCCCGACTGAAGTAAAATGTTGGCAGATCCTTAAACCTTCATACCAATTTCTTGCATTTTTACTCTAAAATTAGGTTTCGTTGACTGAGATAAAACCTTGTGGAGACCAAAATGATAGATAATGTTATTCCAAATAAAGCTCTTGATGGTCATGTTAGTTATTATTAAGACTGCTTCTATCTCGACCTTTTTGGTAAAGTACTCAACTACAACAATAATGAATTTTCTTTGGCTGATGTCTTTGGCAAGGACCTAACTATGTCGAATCCTATTGGTTGAATCGCCATGTGACCTAAAGATTTACCATTAATGCAGTGGGTTGGTGTGGTGTATTCAAATGGACTTGGTAAGACGAGCACCTTTTAGTAACGTTGACGACGTCCTTTAACAGTGTCCACCAAAAATATCCATATCTAATAATTTTATAGGCCAGAGATCATCCTCCATAGTGATTTCCACAAATACCTACATAGATTTCTTGTAGGACCTCATAAGCCTAGTTTGGGTCCAAGCATCTTAAAGGTGGTTTGGGGATCGACCTTCTATAGAGTTGACCGTACTTATCAAGAGCATATTTTGTTGCTTGACCTTCAAGTCTTCATACCTCATTTTTGTCTTTCGAAACTATCCTCTAACTCAGGTAGAGCTTTATTGCATCTTTCTAAGAAGAAATGGCTTCTTCGACGTTCCCCACAAAATTCTGGTCAAGAGCGCCTATGATTAGTTTGCTTGTTTGCTTACGACCAAAAATGTTATTGTTCTATCTCTGGTCTCTCTTGTTGAGCTAGCAAATTTGGATAGGGCATCAGCATGCTCATTCTTCGATTGGGATACTTGGCTGAGAGTGAATTTTTTAAATAATTACTGTAGCCTTTTCACTTTAGCCAAGTATTGGCTCATCATGGAGCCCTTGGCCTTAAAGTTCCCCTCAACCTATTCAGCAACTAGCTAAAAATTCATGATTGCTGCCAGTTGCTCATACCCATGGTCTATTGCCATCTTCATTCTCACAAGGATGGCCTCATATTCTGTCTCATTGTTGGTGATCGGGTAATTAAATTTGATTGTAAAGTCATACTCCTCTAATAGTAGAGAATGGAGTGAAACACCTATCCCCCTCCCTAAAGTGGTTGTTGGCCTATCGACATGCAAAGTCCACATAAGAGGGGTGTCACCATCCTGATCGAGAGGGTCGAGTCGCTCAGTGATGAAATTGACTAAAACCTATGCTTTTATGGCCGTTCGGAGTTAAAACGTGATATCAAATTCTCCCAACTCAATGGCTTATTTGGTCAATCTTCCTGATGTGTCTGGTTTTGAGAGCATCTATTTCAACAATTGGTTTGTCACCATTATAATCGCATAGGACTGGAAATATGGCTGTAGTTTTTAAGCTACGATGACCAAGGTAGGATCAAATTCCTCAATCTCCAAGTAGTTGTGCTCTAGGTCTTGGAGTGTCTTGCTGTAGTAATAGATAGGTCGATGGTTTTCATCTTTAGTGGACACAGCTAAGTACATGTGCAGAATTTTTCCTAGCTTTAGTTTGGCAAGCATGGGTTTAACTTTATGTCGAATGCTCGCAATATGGAAAATATGTGGTTAAGGTCGAGTAGATGATTCTTAGCATATTTTGTCTTGACAATCATGTTGTCAACGTACACTTCCATAGACTTTCCAACCTTATTTTTTAACATAAAGTTTACCAATTTTTGGTAGGTTGCTCCTGCATTTTTTAAACTAAAAGGCATGACCTAAAAGTAGTAAACCTAATTAGGGACGATGAAAAAGGTCTTATTCCTATCCTCAGGTGCAATGAATATTTGGTAATAGCCTTGAAAAGTATTCATCATACTCAATAATTCACAACCAGCAATAGAATTAACTAGCAAATCTATGCAAGATAGGGGGTAAGGATCTTTAGGACAAGCTTTATTCAAATCGGTAAAGTCATTACACATATGCCATTTCTCCTCATTCTTGGGGACAAGTACGACATTAAAAAGCCAAGAGGGATATTGAATTTCTATAATATATCCGGCATCTAAAAGTTTGTTGAACTCTTTTTCAATGATCTAGCATATCTCAGCATTGAAGTCCTCATCTTTTACTTTACTGGCTTGTACGAGAGGTCCACATTGAGGCAGTGGACAGAGCTAGTTACCTAATTATGACATTGTAGGTAAATGGGGCATCGATGACCTGACAATTAATCATAAGAGTTCTTCTATAGGGGGTTTCCCCAAATGATGTAGATAAGTTAATGGATCCCTTGAGGATGATTTTCAAACCCCTGAAGCCAACCAGTAGTGTATGAACTAGCTCGAATTTTAGCTGCCCTAAATTCATTCTTTCAAGGTCGACAAGAATATGATGTTTGCGAAACCACCATTGTTGATCAAGACCTGCCTTACTTTAAAATTAACTATCTCCATCGATACAATTATAGGGCAGTCTATCTTATAGTCAGATCTTTTGTTCTCGAGAGAGGCGAGGTCAGCATCAGTAAGAAATTGGTTCATCACTAGTGGAGAGTTGGAAACTATTTCGATCGGGGTAGACTTGGTCGATTCTAGGCTCTGCTGGGTCTGCCTTCTAGTGGACTTCAAGTCCCCTTTAGTAGGACCTTCTACAATTATGTTAATAACTCCTCTATTTGGTGGGTGAGGAGCCTGGGTAGGCTTCTTTCCTTTGTCTTCTCTCCTCGGGCTAACCAACCTTTCTCTACGGAGAGTCTGGTCAGTTTTATCCACTTCTAGTTGAGCACTCTTATCTACATAGTTCTTGAGATGGCCTTGTTGAATCAGCCTCTCAATTTCATTGTGCAAGTTGAAGCAGTCTTCCGTGTCATGGCCCTTTTCCTTATGAAAATGGTAATAATTTTTTAACTTCCTTATAGCCTCAGTTTTAGTCAGTTTCTTAGATTTTTTCAGGAGATTATCATGCTAGATTGCAAATAATACCTTATTCTATGGGAGATTCAGCGAAGTGTAGTCATAGAAATGCTTGATGGGAGATCGACAACCTTCCCTATGCTGATTGTCATCTTTCTTCTTGTTGACCTTAGGGTTGCCATATTTAAGCTTATTCATGTCCTCTTGGGTTATGTATCTTTCTACAAGATTAAGCAGTTCTTCCATTGACTTAGGTCAATCACGCTCCAAAGCATTAGCGCACTCCTTGTGTCAAAGACCTAGAAAAAGAACATTAATTAGGAACTCATCTACGAGCTATCGATCTTTAGCACCTTAATATTGAACCTGGTGAAAAAATCATGAAGGGACTCCTCTTTGTTTTGCTTAACTGTATATAGATAGGTGTGAGGGAGTTTTAGCCTTTTCCAACTAGAAAACTAATGTAGAAACTTGTCGCACAACTGGTCGTAGAAGCAGTTTAATGCTGACTCAAACTTCACGAACCAATCGAGCGCAACGTCCTAGAAAATGGTCACTAAAATCTTCACATAGATGTATTCATTTTGCCCATGCAAATGCATCATATGCTCAAACTAGAGGAAGTGTTCATTAGGGTCAGTCGATCCATCATATCTAGGCAGACTAATAGGGATTTTAGCATCAACAGCAATATGCTCCTCAATTATATCCTAAATGAAAGGCAACTCCCTCTCCTGATGAAAACAAAGTGCACCGTCACCATGTAGGTTCCTATTTGTGTTTCTCCTCGAGATCTCCTTAAGCCTGCAGTTTAGCTACCGAACCTAGTAAGAATCTTCTTAACCTTCCTCTTGATTAGCTTAGGTTAGATTTTTTGTTCAATTGAGGTCTTGTGCGTTTGACCCTGTCGCGCTACAGGGCTCAAATAGGTTGAATGCCATAATCTATGGAATCTACAACCTTATCCTGAGGGTTTTGTTGGGGCTCATCTCTTAGAAAGTGCCTAGGGCTTTCCTTTAGTGTGGGGGGAGAGGGGTCATCTAGTCTTAGTTCAACCCCTTTCCTCTCTGGTGGGTCGTTCTTCTCTTTGGGTGGGTTGGGGCGTCGCACTGGCTACTAGCCTTAGCTAGATCATATGGTGATTTAGGGCGGCACTTATGAGTTGCATCAGTTGGGGCATGGTCAAGGTGACCACTTGCTCAGGTTGGGCGCTAGGCCCTGGTAAATCAATCTCTTATTGGGGTTCAAGGAGAAGGCATTGGGGACATCCTATTCTTTTCTCTCTCTGAAGCAACTCGACTAGTGTTAATCATTTCTCAATTCAAGACTCTAGTTTCCTATAAACGGTGCCAAAATGATGAGAGTGAAAATTGTATTTACTAGATTGGGTTAAGATTTTCATAATCGACTTGCCTAGTCAAGTGAATGAGCCTCTAATGTAGTTGGGCCAAGTCCTGCAATTATTAGCAAACATCAGGCTAGTCGAGTCAAGGTGCCTTCGGCTAAGATACTTCGACAGTCAAGTTAGTATCTGATCAACTAAACAAAGGAGTAGAGTGAGGGCTTCTTGGTATATAATGGCATACGCTGTAAGAGGCTGGCTATGGGTATTTATAGCTTCTCTAGATGATGAATATGTCCATGGTGACTTTGTCATGCAAATAGGGCTCCTACTTTTACTTGGGGAGTTTTAGGTCTTCTCCCATATGTGTACTTCTCCAGGTGGCTTTATCCCAACTTTTGGGGGCAAGTTAGTATATAGGAGCACATCTCCAGTCTAGCACAATACGGTAGGCGGTACTAGAGTGACATGCACCATTAATATATAGGAATGCCACTTGCCAGGGCATTTAATACAGTAGATATACGACTCTTCAGAATGTTAACCTGCCAAGTCGACGTCCAAGTTAGAACATGAACTGTTCACATTCCTGTGGGGTTGGTCAATCTCATCTGTTCGACCTGTGCTCTGATTGAGTGGAACCAATGCTGCCGAGGGCACAAGCACGGAACAAGTTTGGGAGGTTAACACCAAGCTTGGGCATCAAACATGAGATGGATTTCGCCCATTACACATGAGTTGATAGCTGTTAAGATAAGCCTATTGGGCCCTCCCGTATCAATATTCAAAGAGGTAATATTCTATTTTTCATAAGTATCTATATAAAATAGTTTCTCCCATCGTCATGATCTTGATCTACAACAAAATAATAGTTTGCCGCGCGCGATCACATTATGGTGCAAGCCATGTACGGGGGCACATTTTTCCCATTATTTGTAGTCACCAGTACATAAGGCAACCATCTAAAATTATATTAATAAATACACAGGTTGTCAAGTGGCTTGAGAACATGTCAGCAATTTTATCTAAAATAAAGATTCTCAAGCAATTTCACGATCAGAATCCTCATTTTCTTTCATGAGTTTGTAATGAAGTAGTATAGTACTACAATATCTGCTAAACTTTTTTGGGTTATTGGCATTTTTCATCTTTGGAAACATATTTAATAAGTACCTTGCATTTTCAAAATATAAAAATGGCAGTATGTATTTTGAAAATATATTTTTATTGACAAGTTGTATTCCAAAATGATTTTATGCTAAGATAACTCAATTTGGACAAGGACAAAAATGTCCAAATATCTTTTAGACAACTTTCTTACAATCAATAAAGCAATTTTAGAATTTTATATAGAAAATCAAAACTTCTATATAAGTCCAAAAAAATAAAAAGAAAATGAAGATGACAAATAGTGAAATGACCAAACTCATGTTATCAATTAACTTATCCAAAAGAAATTGAAAAAAATCACGCCATCATTTCACTTTTATTTTTCCTTTTTTAAGAAACTCAATTTCAAGTCTTTTTCTTTATTATTATTGTCATCATTTTTCAATTCAAAATTAGTACTTTAAAATGGTAAAGAAAACACTGTTTCTTACCAAAAGATGTTTTCAATAAAAAAATTCCAAAGAAAAAAATTTCTTACTATAATCAAAAAGCTGAAAACTGTTTTGATAAAAAATCATTTTGTGATGCAATTTGTCAAAGAAAATATATTTTTAAAGTGCATTATGCCATTTTTGTATTTTAAAGGTGCAAAATAACTTTTAAATGTGTTTTTAAGTGCCAATTACCCAACCTTTTTTTTTTTTTTTTTGGTCTAATTCAAGCTTGTACTTTTGAACTGGTGTCCTTTGCATAAATTGTGTGGCTTGGACTTAAACGTGTCTGCAATACAGTTCAATTTTCCTTATGCCCCAGGATTGCTTATTCCATTTTGACCCGGTGTTTTAGGTCTGTTAATGGTAGGATATTGTCCTATCCAAGTTCATATCTTAATATATCAAAATAGTTAAATTTTATATTTATATTACCCTATCTAATTCATAGATCCAATTAAATTCATACCCCCAAATGCCTAGATAATAAACTTTAAACTAAACCCTTCTCTATCAAACCCAAGACCCATTGGGTCTATGGTTGGGTCTAATTTATTAGACTAAAATTTTGAATTATGTTTTAGTTTGATTAATTTTTTCATTTTCTCAATCTTTCTTATTATCAACCAAAATGTTAAAACTACTAAATATTTGAATGCTAGAGTAATTTATTAATATTGGTTATTTTTTTTTTGGCATATTTTAAAAAGTTTACACAATTTTTTTTAAATTAAAAAAGAGTATACATTTAATTTTAGTCGTTTAATTTTTAATTTAGTTAATTCATATATTTAATTTTTGGTATATTAAACAAATAAGAAAAACAATAGTACGTATAACTTTTCTCTCTCTTACTCATAATATGTTTTTTTCCTCTCTATTTTTCCTCTAAGATATTATTTTTTTTCTTTCTTTAACTTTATTCTTTTCATTTTTTTGAAATATTATTATTTCATGTAATATATTCAATCAAATATATGCAAATATTAGAAAAAATTTATGCTATTACATTTAGTAAATATTTTTAAATATAAATAAAAAAGGAAAAGGTCTTATTTTATTTGGATTGTTTTATTAATGTGTTTGCCACAAAATATATTTTAATACATTCATTGAATAGTCTAATGTATCTATTATTAAATTAATTTTGTAAATCTATTAACAATTAATTATTGAATACATTAATATATGTTAGTAAACCAAATTGTGGAGATTATTTATCAATTGATTTGTGAATTAATAGATCGGGCCCCTTATCCATCAAGGACTTATTTCTCCAAAACCAAACATTTGATGGGGCTTGATAATATAATGTGTCAAGCTCAATCCATACATCCAAACATGCCCTTCAAGGATGCCATAATTATTAATATAAAATTAATTTTGATATAAGTAATTTGGATTAACTAGTTAAATTTGAAAATTTTAAAAATGAGTAATTTCGAGATATAGGATATGTGAGTAAGTTTTGCATATAAACATAATTACACTTGTTTAATTATTTTTAATATATTTTTGGGTTTAAGTTTGACAAAAATGATAACGAAATAAAGTTTTATGAGTAAAAAAGATTAAAGTTGGGAAGGAGGAAGTTTGAACATGGATATTTGATATTGGCTATTTTTTTGTATTGGGTATTTGGGTATTTTATGGATATAGACGATGCCCTTATCCATTCTATTTTTCTTAAAGGGTTTGTGTAAGGTTCGAGCTTCATATCTATTTATTGGGTATGGACATGGGTATTATATTATTGTCATGGGCTTGGGTAGGATAATATCCTACCAAATTGACAGGCCTATGTTTTTTAATCTTAGATGAGAATTAAAAAAATATATAGAAATTAAAAATATTTTTATATTTCTATTAGAGGATGACAACTTAATCGAATTTTGAGGAAGTCTGTAAAAAATTAAAGCTATATTTGATTGCAAATTAGCAATTTATTTTCCAACTCTCATAATATAAACAAACAAACCATACACATTCACTAACCACACTTACCCCACTCCCAAAACACTCCTGAAAAGGCCCAAAAAACCCTTCCTATTCATTTACTACCCATTCTTCGATGTCTAGCCCTTTTATTTTTATCCCCAACCCAATCTATATATAAATAAACAATTTTAAAATATCAATTTTACCCTACTAACAAGATAAAAAAGTTATTGATATGATATTTTATCTATTACAAAACAGAACAAAAAAAATAATTTTCTCCTAAAATATTCTCCACATACTACTCAAAATACAAACAAACAATCACATTCCCCAATTCTATTTTTCAAAAACTATTTTGGCAAAATGCTCCAAAATGTAAACCTAAAACTCTTAAGGCTCATTTGATTTTATTTTTTTATTTTTTATTTTTGTTATTTTTAAATTTTGAAAAAAGTAGTTAATGAAAACAAGTTGAAAATGAGTTTATATTTGGATAGATTATTGAAAAGTAATAATTATGTTGGGTTTAGTAAGTTGTAGGTGGAGAGAGATAGTAAATATGGTAATAAAGAGGGAAGATATATAAATTATTAAAAAATATTTTTTAAAAATAAAAATAAAAATATGTTGAGTGAAAATATATAAAATGATATGCTTCAATTATCAAATAAAAAAAATATAAAAATAGAATTTAAAAATGAAACCAAACAGGCCCTAAATTTTTTTTGGAGCCCAAGATCTAATATGTACAAGCTTGACCGTCAGGTCGAACTCGCCAGCTAGATTCATTTTATTTTTTAATTTTAGAAATACTAAAAAGGTAGTTAAAAAAATAGTAGTATTATCTATAGATCTCTGCATGTTTTAGTTTTTCATAAAAAATAAATAAATTTTAAACATATTTAATTTGTTAATTAATTTGTTATGGATAAAAGTAATGTATTACTAGTTGATTTCATATTATTATTGAATTCATAAAAGTACTATTCTTACGTTTTATACATGAGAATTTACATACACTACAAAAAAGAACAGCTTTGATGATAAAAATTACGTGACGTGAGTACTGATATATGATAATTTTGTCACTGGTTATTCTTATTAAATGATAAATTTTTTTATTTTATTACAATCATAACTGAATAGAGACAAAATTAATTTTTTAAGTTTTCCCTAGTAATAGTTAGTAATACATGTGCAGTAATAATCTAATGAGAATGAATATTGTTACTATGATTTTTGATAAAAAAAATTATTGTTTTATATATATGTTACTAATTACTAATAGTGACAACTTAAATAAAAAATATATATGCTTTTATCTTTACTATTGATGATGTTGTTCCTCTAAGATGGGACTGCAAACTCGCTTGATGAAAATTCAAGTCGACCTGGAAGAGTCCAAGCATGATGTAATGAAGATGGTATGAGTGGAGTCCCACAACCAAAGAGAAGCACATGACGTTTGTTAAGGTGATCCTCAACTAAAACTGTTAAATGCTTAAATCAAAATAAGGTTAAGGAGATGAAAAATAGCAGAGTAACAACCAAAGTATATATGAAAGTGTACCTCAAAACTTTGCCCAGTAGTGGTATTTATAGGGGATCACCTAGCTTATAAAGTAGGAGATTGAAATAACTATCTAGTCCCTACTAACTAGCATGACTTAATGTGTTTATAGTGACATTAGATGTCTTTTTTTGTGCTTGTCCATCACCATATTTTCAGTCAACCAAAAATATGGGACAAATCAGATAGACTATTGGTTCGGTTGTATTTAATATGTAGGTGCTAGGTTGAATGTGAGTAAAGAGTGCATTAAATACGGCCGCACCTAAAAGCAAGTGGTACTCAACCTAATGAGGTCGATAGAGCCGAGCGTGTCACTCTTTACAAACCTTTCGTCCAGCAACAACTGTCGTACATGAGATCGGGTTCCCCCACATGGTTGATCTGGCTAGCATGGTTGAGCGGAAAAGTGATTTCCTTTCTCCACCGTGGGGTTATGGTTGGCTAATTTGGCTCAGGTTGAATAGGCCGAGTACGGTCGACTTTATCCGTGTCAATTATATTTAAATATCATTATTACAAACAAAATAAATTCTTTATAACTTAATGTGTATAATGAATAACAATAATATTGTCATGTAATATATAGGGGTAGGCGTCGTTTGATTTGGTTCCCAAGTCATGTCGAAGCGAATTGAATTAAAAATTTAGTTTGATGTGGTTTGAGGGTATAAAATCTCAAAAAATATCAACTTAAGGAGGAAAAATCACAACACTTAAAACTGATTATCATGAGCTAGTTAATCAGTCAACCATTTTTTGTAAAATAATTAAAATTTAATCAATCAACGCAATTTATTTCAATTCGACTCAGCTGAATTTTTTTAGAATCAAATCATTTGAAAAAATTTTCCATCAATTTGGATCATTCTTCATCATAGAATTCACAATACAACAAGTAAATATAACTTTAAAATTAATATAAATTTATAACATCGTATCTCACATCAAAATTAACGTAAAATTAAAGTACATTGAGGAAGCAACATCATCATCTTATGTCACATTCAACAAATCACAATCAAGAATGTAACTTCAAAATTAAGAGTACATCAAACAAATAAACATAAAAACACAAATTAGATTGTGGATTTTGATTTTTGGGTTTTCGTTTTCTCATTAAATTTTATTTCTAAACTAAATTAGTTCGATTCGATCAATTTTGGTTCATCATATTGCATATCATAAATAACTAATCAAATTGATTCCCATTAAAAGAACTGTATTGTTGAAAAACCAATTCAAACTGTTTGATTCCTAGCTAATAATGTATTATCTCATTATTGTTTTTTCCTTATGGTAATGTACACTAGAAAAATAATAAGACTTTAGTGATGGATTTAGTGACTACTAAACTAAATTTCACAAATCATTAATTGATAACTATTAACTAATTAAGTTCGTGACTAACATTTAGTCGATCACAAAGTGGTCAAAAAAATTGCATAAGTTGACCAATTTGATTAGGTTCAATCACAAAGAGGTGATGAATGCATATTTGTTACTAATTCATGATCAATTATAAATTGGTACACAAATTGATCATTAATTTATTAATTGATTATAGAATAAATTCGATCACTAATCAATCACACATTTATCAATCAAATATCATCACTAATATGGAAAAATGTAGATGCACTGAATGAATTTTTTATTATAAATTTAAAATTTTGAAATCATCATTCAAATATAACTTAACTGTTTTAGATAATCTCAAACTGGCGTACCTTACAACACTTATTTTTCATGTTGCACGAGTTCTGTGAAGAAAAGGAAACATAAAAATATGAGTAAATGTTGAAGAGAGCTTGACTCCCACAGATTTGTGATGACAAAGGATTCTGAAAGGAATATAAACACAAATCTCATATTAGAACATCAAGAAGGATACACACACACACACATATATATAGAGCCACCAGCACCAAGTATCAAACCTTCCTTTTCTCAATCCGCAAAATTGATGATCAATCCTTTTGAACTAAAATTGTGTTAGGTTTTTGGATGATAGTAAGGAAAAAGCACATTCAAACATTCTGTGGTATTCAGCACATTCAATCAAGATCCAAAAATAAAGATGGATGAGCATCATTAAATATTCAATCAACTTTCGAAAAGCATAATTAGCCAGGGGACAAACCATAATCTTTATACGGTTTGAACTCAATATCATATATTTATATATGCATTTGTTCATTAAGAGTTCAATACGGTTTGAACTCAATATCTCATCTACATATATATAAATATATAAATAATATTATTGAGCTAATCAATTGCCTACTCAACAATCATACCCTTTTCTATTCACGGCACCATACCAAGCTATTTGTATAATATTTAAGCTTATAAGTGATGAATTCGCAGCTATATTGATCAACCTGTAATGCTCATTTTTCACTCTTCAAATTCATAGACCAATATGAGAGCATGTGGATTTATAGTTCCATTTCTTGATCCTTCTCCTTCTAATTTATTCACATTGTACTTGAATAAAGTGTGATTTATGTTAAATGAAAACAAATGAAAAAACGCTTCAGCTCCAACATCAATTTCCATAGATCTCATGTGAATTTGACCAAATAAATGTAGCAGTAGGACCACAGAGAAGGCTTCAAGTTCAAATATTTTAAAATCTTTTCTCCCAGAAAGCAAATTGCCTGATAGGCCTGTTTCCACTTTCCAAGGGGCAAAAAATATGATTTACCCCATTTGTCACGATAATTAAAATATATATATATATATATATATCTATACCCTGCAATTTAAGAAAATTGTTTTTTTTTATTATAAACGAAAACAAAGAAGAATTAGCCCAACACATTTCTAAGAATCTTTTTGCTTTGTTTGCTCTATACCGTACGCGCTAAAAATTTTAAATTATCACATGCTAAACATTGGTTAATTAATTACATTTTAAGAGATAAAAGAAGTTGTTCACTTTTGATAAACAAATCCCGTACTTTCACTATTATTAATGAAGCTAAGTGAAAATAAGGATGTAAAAAGTGAATTTTGAACATAATGAAGAAATGCATTTGATGAAAATAAGGATGTAAAAAGTGGATTTTGAACATAATGAAGAAATGCATTTGATGTAAAAAGTGCATGATAAATACAAATATTACTTAGTTGGGGATGTCTACAGTTAGGTAAAATTGTACTTTATTCATATGCGATATTTTCAAATTAAATGACTCACATTTTTTACAACAAATTGTTGTTAATTTCTCAACAAATCATTGTTTTGCATTTTTAAATTCTCAATACATTTAATTCTTGATAAATATGTTCCCAAAAAAATTAAAATAAAAATTTATTATCTTGAATAATATAATTTAAAAAGTTTGAGTCATATACTCTATATTGTTAAATAATAAATATGTCCAAAATAATATGAATAAATTTAATTGATTTATTTATTAATTAAGATATAAAATTAAAAAAATAGAAAAATTTATATCGTTCTACAATATAATCTTAACAATTTTAATTTGTATGCTTAATAATATTAAATAGACATATTTAAAATAATTTAACTAAATTTAGTTAATAAGTAAAAAATTTTAAAATAAGAAAATTTTAAATTTATTATTTCAAATAATATAATTTTAAGTTATATACTTAATAATATTAATAAGAAAATATATTTAGCTTAATTAAATTTATTTTTTATTAAAAAGTAAATAAAATTAAAAAGAAAAACAAAAAATAATTTCTTCTTGCAAACTGGCAACCACCCCACCAATAACCACCCACACTTACACCCTCACCCCGCCCCCGCCCCCCGGGCGGTCCTGGCTGCGGGATTTGGGAACCATTGGAATTGGGGTGGGGTTATATTTATAAATATATATATATGTGCTCATGTATATATAATATATGTATTTTATATATAATATATAATATACATATATATATGCTTATTTATATTTGTGTTTAAATATTTTGAATATAATTTTAATAAAGAGCAATTTTATTATTTATTATTTAGTTTTTTATTAATTTTTATTTGTAGAATTTAATTGATATGAAAATAAATATGAATTCCTACTAGCCAATATATTACTACAAAGTATTATAATAATATACCTAGAATTTTGAATTGATTTGAAGAATTTCAATTTAGAAAAAATTCTAGCACCTTTACTAAAATAACTTGCTAACATAATTTTTTAATTATATTAATGTATATCATATGTAATTATTTGATATTTCTATTGAAAATTCAATCAATTTATCATTGATTAAAAAATAAAAATACATTGAAAGATATTAAAATATAATATAATATATAGAAGTATAATAAATAAAATAAGCCAATCCTATATTTTATGGTTTAATAATAAAAAAGTATTTAAAGGAAACATAATTTAATATGCCCAATATATATATATATATATATGGAGGAGCCATTTAGTGGGATGGAGCTCAAAATAAATAAAATTTTATTATTGATAGCAATTATTTTACTATGATGCGCCATCAATATAAAAGTAAAATCTACCATTAATTGCTTGTACAGGTAGCAGATTAATGTAACTTATTATATTACCAACAAATTATCAAAAAGAAATATTATGATTTCATATTTTAAATTAAATACGTTTATACATCTCTCACATAAAGTATGTACAATTATATTGCATCATAGACTACTCCTGGTTAATTTTGGATTCCATGAAAACGTGGATCTTTTTCTAATCCTATAATCTATTTTTATATAGTTTCTTATTATATTTTATATTTATACTCTATATTAAAAAATTAATTTATTTTAACATATTTTTGAATATTTTTTTTAAAATATCTTCATTATTATCTTTTAATTCTTTTAATTAAAGTTTACGCGTAAATTAACTAACATGCATTACAGTTCAATATTACATTCCATTTACGCTCCAAAACCTCACTGTTACCACTCCAATACCACCCTTTTTTTTTTAGGGCCTTCCCCCTATAGGAGCCCTTCCAGAAATTCTCAAAGGCCAGGGCCGAACCCAGGCCTATGAGGAGGTTTGGAAATAGTTTTCAACCAGCAATAGACGCCCTTCAGTTAGAATCTCACTAGCTGCGTCATTGCCCCAAGCACAAAGATACTCCAATACCAACCATGTTGGAATAGGTTGATTTTTAAAGTACATACCAACTCAATATATATTAATATTATAATTAGCATTGGCACTTAATGTTTTTTATTAATTTGAAATGTATGCAAAAGATAAAGAAATGATATCATTAATAATAAAAAAATTTATTTATGTTGAAAATAAGAAATATGATACTTTAAATAATATAAAAATAATTATGCTACTTATAGACATACTTTTCAAATGCATGTTAATATTCGTATAAAAATATAAATAAAAACATAAATAAAAATATTTTATACATGTGAAAATTGAACACCACGATGGTTAAAATAAAAAAGAGAAGCCCTATGTGTACATTTTGTTCCTTTTCTTCAAAAAAGGACATTTTTTTTTTTTTTTACTTTTATAAGAATCAAAAGTTCACTTCAGGTCACAAAATTAACGATGAAAAATTATTGTACCCAACCTCCACCCCCGCAAAAAAACTCTATGCAACTAAAAAATACTAAAAATAAATTATATTTGGAGGTAACACAATGCTGACCAGTGAAATACAAAGAATGTGTGATAAATAATTGTTTGTCAGTATAAAAATTAACAGTCCATTGTTTATATTTTCAAATTTACTTTTACTCGTTCATTTTCATTATTGGAAAATAATATATAAACAACTTTTTATCATTCTTGCCAAAATCATAACTCATTTTTATCTTAAAATACCTCTATCTATACTATTATACACAATACAATGATGAGTGATATAGGATAACCCAATAGGCCCAACAAGCCTAACATCAAACGAGATAGCCCATGAGGCCCAACAGTAAATTTGTTTGGTCGACCGGTATCGATCTCACTTGGTAGGGTCTGAGGTCGACCCGTATCGACCTCAGGACCACTTCAGAAGTTCAAACATTCGAGTTTAGTTGACATGAATCAACCTCAAGACCACTCCGGCGTTAACTCGGATCCCCACCATGTTTATCAGTCCGACAAGTTGAGTTCCTCTGCATTAATGACACGTGGCAGCCGGTATAACTGCTGCCAACAATTCTGACAACTTTGACAACCCTGCCAATAATTTTGGCAGAGACATGCCCCCACAGTCACGGTTTATCAGGTAAAACAGGAGATTTAGCCACCTGGCACAGTAGCGAGATCTAAATATGGAATGACCCCCAACTCCCTGGCATGGGAAAAAGTTAGTACGCCTGAGAGGGATACTTGGATAAAATCACGCCCACAAAAAGCTATAAATACTCCAAACCCAACCACGCTTAAGGTAATGTTCCATACACTACAAACTCTATATTCTGTTCGATCTCTCTACTTCGATCGGAACTAACTTGAGCATCGGAGTACTTTCGTTGGGGGCACCTTGACTAGTTTAACGTGCGTTGTGGTTGCAGATCTCAAACCCCCAAAGTTATATACCATCTTGAGTACCCGACCTCCCTAGTTAATTCAGCAGTAACTCAATCCCCATTTCCTCTATAAACAATTTCAAGCAGCATCAATGAGGAATTTAAAATTGTATAATTTTGGCAAATTTTGGATTCTTACATAATTTTGACCAAATTTTGGATTCTTATAAATTTGAGTTTTCTAATTAAATTTAAAAATTTTCATTGGCTTTCAGTCATTAATTTTACATTATTTATTCTATTTAAAAATATCTAGATTTTTTGAATTATATTCTTAATTGAAACAAATTATTCATTATTTACATCCAACATCAAAAAATAATTGTATTTTGTTTACAAAATCTTGTTCATCTCTACTTGCATATATATGAAAGATTTCTTGATCATTTTAACTCTATAGTTTGATAAGTTTTTCATAACTTCTCTCCTACTTTTAATAACTATTTTATTTTTACACCAATATATATAAAGTATTTCAAAAGTCATTTCATTGATATTCTCAATTTCTAGCTTTTTTTTCCTCTATCTCTTTGTGTGCATTTTTATTTTATTCTTCAAATTATTTATTATTTGCTTGGTTTTATTATTCACTTTTTGATTTCATTTCTATTTGTTTAATTTAGATATGTTACATGATGGGGGAGATATTTTGGATTTTAATGCTATAATTCACTTTTCAACTGTAAAAAAAGTCAATCATTAATTTTTATTTGTTATTAAATTTATAAACTTTTATATCTTTTTGTTTGTTACTTAGTTTATATTATCATTTCATTTATTTATTTTTATTTTTATTTTTAAATTCACTTTGTTCATTTAATTTTATAATTTTACAAATAATATATATTAATTATTTTAAATATCTTTTTAATTTTGTTTCATTTTCATTAGTTGCATTTTTCTTTTCAACCATTGATAAATTTTGTGACTTAATATTCATTGTATTTAGATTATTATATATTTAGTATCCTTTTGTTCATTATTTGAATCAAGTTATCAATTTATTTGTTACATTTCGCATTTTATTTTTGAATTCTCTCTGTTTTTGTAACTACCTAGAAATTCCATTATGCTATTAATTTAAATTTAATATTTTAATTCTTACTTTATTTAATGTTGTCCTACCATTTTCACTCTACGCGGGTCCACAAAATCGACCAAGTTGCATCCAAACCTATTTTTTTTCGCTTACTTGCATCGGGTAATTGAACTCTCTTAAGAGAAGAATAACCTTCTATCGCCCATAGCCGACTAGACTAAATTAGCGATATAGCTTAACTCTTATCTCTACGCACTAGACTAAATTAGCGATATAGCTTAACTCTTATCTCTACGCACTTGAGGATTAAAATTTAATTTCTCCAGACTTGATTCTTGCATTTGATAAATTATAAGAGGTTTTGTGTAATTTTTGCATGTTTTTGGACTTAAGATAAAAGTTTTATAAAACTTTATGGGTTAAAATTGGTTTTCCTAAAACTCTAGGACTTGATTGATTTTCTTACAAACCTTTATAGGTCAATTTATAATTTGATCAGAGTTTATTTATAAAAATGAAATTCCACATTTCACCCCCACCATTTCATTTCATCACCACCGAACGCCCTCCCCTCCCTCTCTTAGCAACTTCCCAGCGAGTAACCCAACTTCTCAAACCAACCCATCCAAACTCTTCTCCTCATCACTAGCATCATGATGATGTGACAGGGACACAAAACTGATAATTGGAGTGGTGGAAAAATGAGTGGCCAATGGTGATGTTTCATGATGGAAGTAGGTTTTCGGCAACAGCAAGCTAATGACTTGACTAACTAGTGGGTTTTGAAGTGTGCGGGCTTAAGAACATAGTGATACCATCAATTGTTAGAGTAGCCACCGAAGGCGATGGAATTAACGATCGAAGGTAGGGCAAAGCTAGGTGGCAGTTTTTATTTTTAGTAAAATTAAAGTTCAATTTGGAGTCAAAATCAAAAATTGATTTGAGGGTTGAATTCCATGAGCTGAGCCACATCGAACGATGAGTTGTTGAAGTTTTCCAAGAGCTGGCAACAGTAGTGCAATGACAGTCAAAAGACAGAATCTTCATCTCGCTGACAGGAATACATGCACGTAAACAGATTGTTGAAATTCTCCTGTGTTTGTGAGAGATTGGTATATATGCAATGTTCTGGTATATGTATTTGCATGTAGACATTTAGACATTCTAATCTTCATTAAACCTTATATTATCACATATTTTGAATGGATTGGTCAAGCAAAACACCTATGCAATAGATCCAAACATGTTTTATTGATTAAGTTAGCCTAGTGAATTCAAAATGGTGTTATTTCATGTGGACTTTAGGTTATATAGCATACTAAGTGTAGAAAACCCTAATTTTATGTAACCATGATTTAATTGACTAAAGCTTGGATTTTTATTGATAACTAGATTACTATAGTCAATATCAAGTGTCATTATGGAATTATATATATAAGTGAACCCCGTATATGTCTATATATCTGATATTAATAGAATGTTTGGGGTAGTAATATCGAATCAAACCTTAACCAACATATCAATAGGATAATCACTTAGATTTGGGGCCATTATTGGTATGATTCTAAATGTTAGTGGTCATTAAGGTTGGACATGGATTTTAATATAAGGTTGCTCTTTTAAATAGGTGACGGAGGATTTGACCCTGAGGATTAATAGAATTTGATTGCATCATTGATGTGATTAAGGTGAGGATCCACCGACCTAGTAATTTCTTGAGTAAAGCAATGTTATTGTGATTGAACCTTATGAGGTTCAGTTGATCTGATACTTGTCTTTGCTATCGCTACTATTATCAATGGACTACCAAACCCTGTGAGGTTCTACTACATGATATCCGATCTAACAATCATTATTGCTGTTGCCTGAACCCTGTGAGGTTATACTATTTTAACTATCGTTCATTAAATATCACTATCTGTCATTACTTGTTGAACTTGTGATTAGTACCATTGTCTATCATGTATCGAAACTATTTTGAATCAACTGTTCATTCTATTATAGTACCATGAATAATTTCATGTCTCATATATTACCGTATTGGTCAAACTACATCGTATATTATTGTTATATGCATCAACTTCCTTGATTGATTTTGATTGTCATTGTTACGTATTGACTTTATTGAAACCGTTCTGTGAAACTTATTGTTCTGCCATGTTGGTATTTGACTGATTGACTGATCAAATTGAAAAGCATGTGTACAAGATAACTATTGGCCGAATGCCTTGCCAAGCTATTATGCTTGAGCTACTGTTAATGCTAAGTTGTTATGCTTGAGCTACTATTATTGTCGAGCTATCATGCTAGAGCTACTGAACTGATTGCTACTGTACTAAACTGATCTGAACTGTTATTACACTATTACAAAGGCATAAGGATGTTCTGATATGCTTGGTATATTTGATCTTTGACTTGCATATGTGGTTGGGTTTGATATCTTTGTAATTATATTTTGCTTATGAAGTAACAAAGCTAGAGTGGTACCCCAGTCCAGATTAGGTTGATATCCCAGGAAAATGAGCCACATTTATACCTCCCGACCGTGATCGATTAAGATGTCTATAAACTTTTCGAGTAGGATCGGTTGAGACAAATAAGCCATTAAGCTGATAGTCATAATTTTTGACCTAGCATTTGCTAGTAACTTGGTTTCCTTTGTTGTTTTTTTTAGCATTGACTTGTTGTCCTCATGCTAAACTATCATTGATTGTTATTTGTGGACCTTGATTTTTCCATTTGATCATGCATTACTTTACACCATCCTCACTGAGTCCTTATAACTAACCCTCGTGTATTGCTCGTCTTTATTCAGATAGGTATGAGACAAGAGGATATGAAGACTAACAAACTTGGTAGAGATGATTTGTATTGGAGCCTATTTATGTATATGCATATATGATTGCGCTTTGGTTGTTTTATTTAGAAATGTTGTGATATGTCATGAATACTAATATACTTATGGTTTGTTTTATAGATCATGATACTAGTGATGATATTTTGGTTTAAATCCTATTGAACTTCTTATTGTGGTATCTAACATTCTGACATAGTTTCCACATTTGGATTAAAGCACGCTGTAAAGTTATGATGTTGTTGATGATATTGTTGAAAATTTGTAAAAACTTTTATGGGCTTATTGATTATATTGATGCATGCTTAAGGAATGAACTGGAATAGTGCTTCAGCTTAAGTGTTATCCCAAGAGAGGGCGCTACTGGTGGTATCAAATCTTGGGTTTGGAAACCTAAGCTAAACTAAGATAATATCCTAGGATATAACCCTTAAGTGATTTGCATATGCTGAGAAAGTGTTATACAACTTGAGAACTTTAGATGAATTTGAATTATTTAATATTGATAAAGGAAAGTTATGATTGCATGATGGCTAATGGACATCGAGATGGAAAAGAACCAGTTGAAGAGAATACAGATGTGGAATCCTTGAGGAAGAGGATTAGAGCACTAGAGGCAAAAAAGGATAAACTAAAGGAGATGTATGAGGATCTTCATGAGAGACTTTATGACATGAGAGAGACCTTGAGAGATATAGAAGCTGAGGCTTATCATCTAAAATCAGCAATGGGTGTTAGGAGCTATATGTTGGACATGTTGAAGGGGGATATCGAGAGAGAGGAGGTACGGGTTAAGATAGCAGAGGCCCAACTTGAGGAGCTTCGGGCTATACATTTTCAGATGGAAAAAACCTTTAAGACATTAGAGTTTGCTCCTAAAGGGAATATAGATATGACCTAGGCCATCATGGATGAGGTTAGGAGGATAGTAGCCTACTATGGCAGTGCCATAGATTGGGCTGTAGGATTTGGAATAAGGATCAATATCAGAGTAGGACCATTAGGGATTTGACCCCCTCCCGAGTAGAGACATGATTAGAGTATCCATATTCTGCCAGAGAGGTAGTGCAGGAGCATGCTGTTGGGCCTATTGAGGACGTTGCTAAGGATGACCCTGGGGAGGAGAATTCAAGTGATGAGGATTCAGAAATGGACCCGATGTAAGAGTTTTTAGTTGACGTACCACCTGAGGACAACACAGTTGGGCCAAAGTTCCTAGATGATGTGCTACATAGTGATGGCCTTATTAGGTTAAAGTTTTTGAAGAATGCATCCCCTAAGGATAACGAGATTGTAGAGATCGAAGAAGAAGAGAAAGACATCGAGTCGATTATCACAGATGAGGCGAACTTAGACTAAGAACTTTGTATATATCAGATGTATCTATGTATATATGCATATAATGCAGCTTTAGCCATTAGACTAAGCTATTTTGGCTAGGTTATCTAACTCTGGGATGATACCCATATAGCCTTGTCAATTTTTTTATGACTAGGCATACTAATAGCATGACCCCTTTTTGAAATTTTGAAATTGTAAATACTCGGATGTAACTACTCTCGCTAACTTATATATACATGAATAGAATTTGTTCTCAACTGTAATCTACTTGAATACTATTTACTTTTTGTGGTTTGACTCATTAATTGCTTTTGTATTTGTTTTTTATATTTCTTGTTATAACTTGAGTTTTGAGAGGGAGTTGATATTGACTTGAATGTTATTACGATAAAATGACCACAGGTTTAAACTTAAAGAAAGATCTAACCTGTGATGGCATTGTGTGAGAGTGTTGGTGCTTCTGATCTGACAAGAGTAAGCCATAGGGGTAGATTGCCTGGCAGGAAATGCATCACACCCTAAAATATTAGATGGGGAGAACTTGCCTATCGATAGGTATAACCTAAGAAAAAAGGTTCACAGTTCAATCTATTGGAATAGCTAACCATGAATCAACCTATGAGTATGGGGACCCAAAAGGGAAACAAGGTCAGTGATGTGGCTGAACTAGGGGAGGCAAAGCAAGGGCAAATGATGAGGATATCGATAGTTGAGTGTTAGAGGGATTTCTGTGACTTTAACCACCTAAATTCTTCAAAGAGCCCGATAATAGAAATGCTGAGATGTGGGTTGAGAGTTTGGAAAAGATATTTAACACTCTATGGTATCTTGATGAGCAAGAGATCAAATATGCTATTTTTCTCCTAGAGGGTCTTGCACATAATTGGTGAAAGATGATTGAACAAAGGTGGACTACCACAGGAACTCTTAAAACCTGGGAAAATATCAGTCAAGAATTCATGGATAAGTATGTTCCCTTGGTAGTCAAGTAAACGAGGGAAAGAGAATTTATGAGTCTAATACAAGGGAATCATTCAGTTAGCTAATATGAGGAAGCATTCAGTTGGTTAATTTAATATGCTCCGTTCAAGATGAAAGATGAGAGCAACAAATCCAGCAGTTCGTATAAGGGTTGAGATTGGACTTTGGAAGTCCAATGAGAACTGGCAGCTTTCGATCTGCCAAACTTAAACATAGCAGTGGGTATGGCATTGCAGTTAGAGTCGGAACTATAGAAAATCCACAAAATTAAAGAAAGAAATCAACAGGTGAGGCCAAACACCAGAGGATAAAATAGCATGAGAAGAAAGCAATCTAAATTACAAATAGGGAGGCTACGCCTCTAGCATCACAAGGTGGAAGGGTAGTGGACCCAACCTAAGTTGCGAGTCAGAAATAATGTGGATTCTGTGGAAGGTTAGGGCATGAAAAAATTGAATGTTGGATGAAGCATGGTAAATACATGGGATGTGGCAATGACCAACACTTTTTGTGAGACTGCCCCAAGAGGAAAGAGCCAGCACCTACTGGCGGAAAAGGAAAGCAAGTAGTGGGAGAAAAAAAGAAGTAGAAAGTGAAGGCTCGCATTTGTGCCCTAATAAGAGAGGATGCACTAGACCTAAATAAGGTGGTTGAAGATATGATCTCTATCTTTGGAATTACTGGTAATGCCTTGCATGATCTCAGTATATCCCACTCTTTTATATCCACCTCATTTTTGCAAAAGATGAATAGGCCACTTGTGGCTATGGCATACCAAATAGAAGTTCTGGCATCATTAGGAGTAAGGTTGACTACTAATACTATATATCGGGAATGCCCAATCATGATAAAAGGTGAGATATATCTAGTCGATTTGATTTAAATACCCATTCAAGGGTACAACCTAATTCTTGGTATGGATTGTCTATATAGACATCAAGCATAGGCGATCTGTTACATGAAGTGTGTGACACTTGAAAATAAGATATCGGTATCAACCTACTAAACGATGGATAAAAATCACTCAATACCAATTATGTCGGCACTGGAAGCCAAAAGAATTTTGAAAGAAAATAGATAGGGATTTTTGGCTTATCTTATTAATAAGCCTTGAGATACAACTAAAATTAAAAAGGTAGAAGTAGTTGTTAGATACTCTTTAAGTATTTCTGAAAGAGTTAAACTTATTACCTCTAAACAAGGAGATAGAGTTTGTCATTCACACTCTCCTGGGAACCACATTGGTATCCAAAACTCCCTTTAGAATGGCACTAGTAAAATTGAAAGAGTTGAAGGATCAACTTTAGGAGCAGATAGAAAAGAAATTTATACGGCCTAGCATATCTCCTTAAGGAGCCCCAATACTATTTGTTAAGAAGAAGGATGGGTCATTGAGAATGTGCATTGATTATAGGGAGTTAAACAAAGTCACTATCAAAAATAAATACCTCATGCCGCATGTGGAAGAGCTGTTCGATCTATTGCAAGGGTCCATAATCTTCTCAAAGTTAGACCTTAGGCAGGGGTATTACTAGTTAAAGATAAGAGAAGAAGATATCCCAAAGACTGCCTTTAATTAATGATATAGTCACTTTAAGTTTGTGGTGATGCCATTTAGTCTGACAAATGCTCCGGCGGCATTCACACATCTAATGCATCGAGTATTTCAACCATATCTAAATAAGTTCATGGTTATCTTCATTAACGATATCCTAGTATACTCGAAGTCTCGAGAAGAATATGCCGAGCACTTACACTTAGTTCTCAAGACTTTGAAGGAGCATAAGTTGTATGCTAGGTTTAGTAAGTGTTAATTTTGGATACAAAATGTATCATTTCTTAGACACATCATATCTTAGAATAGAGTAGAGGTTGATCCTACTAAAATAGAAACGATAGTCAATTAGAAGAGGCCTGAGAATGTGATGGAAGTTTGTAGTTTTCTAGGTCTGGCCAGCTATTATCGAAAGTTTGTATAGGAATTTTCTAAAATAGCTACCTCTATGACTAAGCTAACTCAGAAAGATCAACCCTTTAACTGGGATGATGATTGCAAGAGAAGTTTCCAAGAACTGAAGAACAAATTAACAACTGCCCCAGTTTTGGCTATTCCATAGGGTTTGGAGAATTTTGCGGTATATACAGATGCCTAAAAGGGAAGGACTTGGGTTGTATTGATGCAAAGAGGGCGAGTCATTTGTAAAGCTTTAGCTTAGGTGAAAAACATCTTAGCTACCCTTACTCTTAGGAATAGAGTCTAAAGTATATCAAGAAGAAACCCATCTTTTTACCACTAAGAAAACATAATAAATACTCCATCGTTTAGAAGTAGTGATAAGCCCACACACACTCTTTAAACTGTTACTCCGTCAAATTTCTTCCAAGTCAAAATTCTGACTCAAGCATCGAAAAGTCTTAGCCGTGAACTCCCTTAGCAAGCCTAATATGTGTTTCGTAGTTGGATGATCCAACCCACGTCTCCAAGTTTTATCTTTTTGGTTGATTTGTTCCCCAGGTCAAAACTCAGAATCCCATCATACTAAAATTGACATCATCAATATTTATTTCTTTATGAATAATACTATTTTCTTATATATAAAAAGTTAGATAATATTTTTTGTTTAAAAAATACTTTTTTAATATTTTAAAATTTTTAAAGTAAATCTAAGGAGTTTGTTCCCATTAAGTTTTGATGAAGTTAAAAGTTGTTTATAGTAAAAGGGTAGTGTTTAGGTAGATTCAACCGGAGAGGTCGAGTAATCCAAGTGATGTTCTTTTTGAGGTCTAAGATCTACAATAGCAATATGCATTAAACTAGCTAAGGTGCCCCCGGCTATGGCACTCCGATGCTTAAGTCAGTTCTGATCGAAATATGATAATCAAACAGAATATTGAGAGCTTATAGTGTATTTGGCATTACTTGGAGCATGGTTGGCTATGAGGTATTTATAGCCTTCTCCTAATGTATAATTTGTCAAAGGTGCCTCTATCAGGTGTAGTGGGCTTGAGTTCTTCGCAGAGGGTTAATGGTCATTCCAAATCTCGGTACTATTTCAAGTAACACAATCTCCTATTTTCTAGGGTGAACAGTACCTTTGGTAGGCGCCTCTCTATTAAAGGTAGTGGTAGAGTTGGTGGCAGTGACTGTACCGGCTGTCACGCACCATTAATGCAGAGACATGTTACCTATCAGAATAATAAATATGGCATGGATCTAAGTCAGCGCCAGGGTGAGTCATGAGGTCAATAACAATCAAACAAACCTGGCTGGTCGATCAGGGAGATGATAGAACATGTTAGAATAGATGATGCTTCCCATCGAGTGGGGTCGGTAACAGTATATTTTCCTAGATAGTTCTTGTCGAGTGGTTTAGCCTAGAACCGATATTCACATTAAATGGGCATGTTGAGCTAAATGGGCCTGTTGGGCTATCTCATATCAAGTTTCAATTTTAAATTGAATTAGATTTGAAATTTTAACAAAATCCTATGATAACATACCATTTTGAAATTCCTCACTAATCAAAATAGGCACTGAGCAAATAGGGATATGGGGATAGGGCTAGGATTTTTGCTTACGGGGACAAGATTCTGAATGTATATTTTTTTTAATTACACATGTATACAAAAGAGTATAATAGAACAAAAGACATATTTTCAATAAGAAGAGAGGCAAATTAATAATTTGAGGATGGCAAAAGTGTAAGATTTTAAAAATTTTAATATATTTTTAATATTTTAAGAGGGGCAAAAGTATAATATCATAAAAAATTTAGTGGAAAAAATAAAATTTTAATATTTTGAGGGGCTGGCTACGCCCCGCCCCCGCTCCGTCTCTGTGAGCAAAGCCTCAATTAACTAGAAACATCATCAAGTAACAAGACACTTAAAAACTTTTTCCTTTTGTCTTTACAAATAAATTTTTAGGTGGATGTGTAGAATGTTCTAATGATTGAAATTTAAAATATGTTCCTTTCCAGGAAACCCTTGGAGCTACATATAATATTTTTTTATATCTCATCAACAAAATGTAAAATTAAAAATATTAAAAATATGACTCTAAATGATATCTTATTTAAATTAGAAATTTTACAACCACTTTTATCTATATAAATCTGAGATTTATTTTGATTAAATAATAGGTAATTAGTTTTATTTAAATCTTGAAATTTTAATATTTTTTATTTCAATTTTTTAATGAAATTGGTCTTCTGAGCAAACATGTAATATTTATTTGGAGAATCTCAAATATTGTGTTTTGTCATACTATAAAAATTTCTAACTATTCCAGAATTAAACTTTAGAAAGACATTTACAAAATTATATTTATATATATTATTAATTATTTAATTAAAGATAATTAAATTTTTTTTTGGGGAAGAATCAAGTACATAGTATTATTAAGAATTCAAATATTAAAAGAGAAAACAAAATGGTATGATGTGACTTAAAATGGATTTTCAACTCAAAATAGGTAAGGACGTGAAATTATATTTAAAAAATAAGGAAAATATAATTATAATTAAAATAGTTTATATAAAAAATATATATTTTTATTAAAATTAACTTAATCCAAATACAACATAAATACATACTAGTTCCTTGTAACCTATTTCTCTCAATAACTTATATATTATCTCTCTATTTTTAATAATATATCTAAATATAAATTTATGTTCAAATCATTCTCTCTAACTATTTTTTGAAGTTCTAAAAATATTAAAAATAAAGAATAGAAATAAAAACACAACCAATAGGGAGAGTGTTAACTAAGAGTGACAATTCGTGTGGATTGGGTGGATTCGGATTGGGTTGAAGTAGAGATACAATATAAAAATACCAAACTCGAATCCAACCTAACTTGATACTAAACCCAAAAGGCTTAATCCTAAATTGACCTATAAAAAATTGAGTCAAGTTCAGTTGACCTGATTTTCAATTAAGTTACCCGCAACCTTATACACCTTATCTAACCCAACCCAATCTATATTTTTTATTTTTCATATTTATAAATGTCAATATTATAATTGAATAGAAGTTTAATCTATCAATAAAATTTATAATTCAATATAATCATTAAGGTCTAAAAAAATAAAAAAATATAATAACTTTAAAACTTGTGATGTCCATAATTACTCCAAATACAACAAAGTAATAAACCATTGTTTAATAAACAATTTTGATGACAACCATTAATTTAGAATTAATTATTAAATAATAAAAATTAAAGTTCAAAGACAATTTTAAAGACAGCCATCAAATTTGAAATCTTCTTTGCATCAATAGCTAATTTCCTCCATTAATTTATAGTCTAAAACTCCGCAAAGAAATATTCGTTTGATGTATATTGGAGATTTTAATATTTTTAAAAATTTGGATACAATTTTTCTTGGTTTAGATTTTATTAGATATAAATTTATTAAATTTATATTTTATTTTTAATTAGCTAATTTTTTCAAGTTGAATCCATTGGGTCTAGTTTATTAGGTTATTAAATCACCCGCTTATTATTTTTAAATTTAGCGAATTGATTTGAAATCAAATCAACTTTATTCTTTTTTTAAAATTAGTTTTGGGTTGAATTTAATTTCTCCAAAAATATCAATTTCAAATCTGATATTTTTTAAATAGATCATGATCGGATGGTTGGGTTAGATTTAATTTTAACACTCTTAATCGACCCTTATAAAAATTGACGACAAGACAATTTAATAGGTGCTTGTGGGGCCCGGTGGGCAGTGGGTGACAGCCAAAGAGAAGATGCGAGGATTGTAGGAATTGGAGTCAAAACGTCGAACAAAGGGTAATGAAAGCTACTTCTCGCACCCAACTCTCTCAGCTCTCAGCCCTCGGACCAGACCCAATCCCCAACTTGAAAACGACCTCTGAATTGATTAGACTCTCTCTCTCTCTCTCTCTCTCTCTGTGGGCGGGAAACTCGATGCTCTTTTTTCTCTTGCCATAATCGAAAAAGCAGTGGCCAATCTTTTGTTGTTCAATCTGTTGTTGGGTTCCTTCCCACATCAGCCACCCACTGCGCCAATCACGGACCAATGCTCCAATCTCTATGAAGACTTTCTTTTGCTTACGTTTTTATATGGTATTTTCCAGATATTTTCATTTCTGTCCTTTTCAAGAATATTCGTTGAAAATTATAAAAATTGTCCAGTCCTTGATTTACTTTAGCTTGATATAGATAGTGGTTTTATAAAGATTAAGGGGATGCTTGAACCTATTTTATAAGACCTATTCAAAATTTATAAGATATTAAATTTTAAATTTACAATAAATTATTAAATTGTTAAAATAAAATAAAATTTTGAATCTTATAAAATATTAGTAATAATAATTTTATAATTAAAATAGTTAAAGTTGTAAGAATTTATTAAAATTTTAAAAATAAATTTGGAACTTTTTACTATTTCTAAAAGAATTTGTGGGATTCCAACATCTTATTTTAATATCTTATCTATAAACTCATTTTTAAAAAAAGTTACCAAATACTTTCTAATGTCATATAAACTTTTAAATATTTTATAAGATATTTTGATGAGTTTATAAGCTCAACCAAACCCTTTAAGTAGAGTTTAATTTATGTAGTTTTACAACAAGAAAAAATAAAATAGAATTTCGCTGAGAAATAAAAGAAAATAGTGACTAAAAATCCTTCACATCCTTTATATAAAAAATATTATTTAACAAGCATGAACTTGTTTTTTTCTTTTTTCTTTGACAAATATGGACATGGCTGTCTTATTTGATAAGATGAAGGTTTCCATAAATATTTTAAAGCAAAGCAAATATTGAATTGATCAATTAAATTATTTTTATTAAGATAGTGTAGAATAAAAATAAAGAATTAGTGTATATATATTCAAAAATAAAGATAATTTTGTACACTCAATTAGTAGTTAATTGATAAGATGATTTTTTAAAGCATAGAGGAGCTTTGATTGCTGTATTATAAGCATTGAGTTGGATTTCTTATCCATCATTCCTTATCTGTCTATATTATAGGCTTAATCAATAAAAAATAATGCTTAATTAGCTCAGATATTTCATAAATGTTATCGAATATCTACCATATCATACAAAATAAATATCAAATATGTTTATGGGTTTTATTGAATTCTTTATGCGGAATTAATTATATGATGAAAAAAACACTATAATCGATTGGTTACAGTTATTGAATATTAACATCAATGACTCTGCCATACGATCAGCAACAAAAGGGAAGAAAATACAACAAGGGGGTTCGCATGGACCACTAATCGCAGGTACCAATCGAATTGCTTCCATAATGCCACAATTTCAAGTGGTCTCATGTTGGTCCCGACTCCTGAGGGAAACGAGACAACTCACTAAAATGGGACCCATCAATCAGGGTATGCAAATGTAAGGACGAACACCCATTATAAAAAAAATTAGCTTTTGTGACCGTCAAATTGATCACAAATTCAATAAAAAAGGGTCACTAACAGCGTTAATGACTGCATTTGTGACCACTCACAGCGGTCACAAAAACCCGCATCACAAATTGAAATTTGTGACCGCTGAAGCATGTGATCACAAATTAGTGACCGCCAACGTGGTAAATAATTTTTTAAATCCCGTCACAAAGTAATTGACAAGAGAGTGAACAAGCGATCACTAATCAGTGATCGTTTAGTGACTGATTTGGGAGGTCACTAATAGTCGGTCACAAAGTGGTCATTCATCAGTGACCGCTTAGTGACCGATTTAATGGGGTCACTGATAGTCGATCACTAAGCAATCACTAACTAGTGACCGATTCGGTGACGGACACTAATTTTTTTATAATATTTTTTCTTTTTAATGTTAAATGGATACTCTTTATTCTCATTTTACAACAATGTAAAATTAAAAAATTCAAAATAATAATTCACATTAAAAAATATAAATTGTATCCAAAATTCAATAATATTATATATATCTAAATTCATAAATAAAACAAAGATCTTTAAATATAAACAAATTCATTCAACCCCAACATGTCAATTATAAAAATAAAGTAATCCAAAAACAATGTTCATAAAGAATTGTAAAACTAAAAAGTAATCCAAAAACTATGTCCAAGAGCTTCAGGATCAACTTCGCTCAAGCCATGGCCCACAAAGCTACTTCCAGCACCTAGTTATTTCAGTTCATAATAGAGAAAAAGGCATGCAATTGCAAAGTTCTTATAAAGATCAATTAATTTATTAAATTTTGGACAACATGAGCTTAAAAGACATAGGAAAAAAATATAGAAAGATTTGTTTGGAGGAAGGGGACAAAAGTATAGGCACATCATCACAAAAGCACTCAAAACACCTGACATCTATCAATAAATGACAATTATACTACTTTTGTTTCTTCTAAAGATTAAAAATTCTTTATTTTCAAGAAATAAAATTAATAAACTCTTAGACATAATATATACTAATTAAAAAGTGATCTACATAAGAAAAAATGAAAGGCAAATAAATATTCAAATTGCAAAATACTTGGGGAAAAAGCAATAGATTGATCCATACCAATATGCAAAAGAAAGGGTGTTTCCCAATAGCAAGTCCGCCTAAGTATAGATGCATCAAAATTAGTATGGAATCAAAATAGGGATTCCAAATAGTGTATATTGCTTTATTCAATAAAATCCTTAACTATTAATTAAAAATAAACTGAAAAATATCATTACAAATAAGATATGAATCACATACTTCTTGCTTTTTGGTCTAAAGACAATATAAACCTTAATTAATGCCTAAGCATTCTTTAATGCATTATTCCCTTCAATATATATCTATATATATTATTAACTTTTCATTACATATAGTTTTGATATGATGAATGTAGAAATTTGTCTTTAACTTAGGTATGCATCTGGTTCATTTTGTCTTAAAATATGCATGCTACATATATATATATATATGCATATATCCAATTAAGAAAAGTCCATAACTATCTTTTTATGCTAAGTTTGAACTTGAGATGAGCTTTACACATTGAGATGCCATTATTTAGTCAAAATAATCTAGTATATAATCCCAAAGCCAAATTTTATCATAACCTAGACCAAGCCCTACCACCATCTTCTTTGCATCATACAAGTTACTCAGGAAAAGTCTCATCTTTTGATTAGAATTCAAAATTCGAATTACAAGCTTGTTGAGTTTTTATAATGCCCCAAAATGCAAAATTAGAATTACAATTTATAATAAACATATTGATTACATAATTCATGTGTAACTTATTGTAAATGTATAAGGAAACATACTATTTATAATAAACAAAATATTAACTACATAATTCATAAACACAATTCAAATAATTATAACTTAACACTAAAATAAATTACCTCTTTACGATGCCCCCAAATGCAAAATTTCAAACCTGCAATATTAAAAAAAATAACTTTAATTATACAAAATTAAAAAAAAAAAACCACTGCTAGTTCTGAGAAACCTAGTAGACCCAACAAGCTGGAGTGACCCAGTCGTTGCTGGGTCTACTAGGTTTCTGCTCAAGTTGGAGAGGCCAATAGCTACTGGCCTCTCTGTCTCTCGAAACCTAGCAATGGCTGGGTCTAGAGGGGGCCATCAGCTAGCCCCCTCCTCACTAGTCATCTCACCCGCACGTTTATTGGCGAGATATGTAGAAAAAGACAAAAAAAAAAAAATATATATATATATATACAAAAGGAAGAAGACGAGAGGAAGAGAGTTACCAAAAAGTTAGGGAAAGGATAGAAATTGAAATGCAAATAAGGGTTAAGGTTTAGTCACTTGGTCATTTATGGGTTTTGAATGTTTTATTGTTTTACATTTTATTTTGATAATTTTTATTAAATTATAGTAATTAATTTTCTTGATTTTTAAATTTTAATTTTAATTTTATACTAGTTAGTTATATATGATTTGATTCATATCTTGGTACTTGATATTTTCATATATTATATTTTAATATAATTTTAAAAAATTTGATTTTGTGATAACTATTGAATATTGATATTTAGTTTTAGATATGTAGATATAATAATGTTAATTAATAAAAATATTCTCTAATATTAATATATTGAGGATTACAATTTATAGAGTTGTGAGATTTTAGGATTTAAAGTTTAAATTTTATATTTAGATAAATTTTATTGTTTGGATGAGTTTATAATCTTCTCAAAATATATTATAAGATGTTTGGTAGTTTATAAGATGTTAAAAAGTATTTTATAATCTTTTTTTAGAAAAGATCTTAGAAAGATTTTAAAATAAGATATTATAAACTTACAAACTTTTTTTAAAAAAGTAAAGAGATTTTAACTTATTTTTAAAATTTTAACAAGTTTGTTGAGTTTTAATTATATTAATTATAAAATTATCATTATTAATACCTTATAAGCTCCAAGATCTTATTGTCTAAACACTTTAGTAATCCAAGCAAGCAAACAAAATATTGATATATTTTCTAAATAATGAATCAAATGCTTATCAATTACATCTAATCCTATCATACCAAGCAAACAAGCCCTATATGTATGTATATTTATAGTTTGATGATATGATGATGTGTATGTATATAATATGTATATGTATATATATGTAAAGATTGTAAAGAAATAATGTGTAATTAATTTAATTCATAATCTATTTTGATATTTTATATTTTTTTAAAATTATAAATAACAAATGATGTATTACTTTAAAGAAAGCATTCGTAAATTAAAATTACACACCATTTCTTTACAATAAAAGAATGCTAAAGAAAAGAAAGCATTTGCCAATTTTAATTAAAATGAACTATTTTAACTATTTATTATTCCATATTTATGTGTATATAAAACTTAATTAATTATTAATAAAGATATTTGTATATGAATATTTAGTAATAAACAAAATATTTATTTAAATTAATTTATTATTATATTTAATTTTATATGTAATTGATTATTAAATGAAATATATTATTAACTCATATATCATATTAAATAGATTAGTAAATTATCTATATTATTAGAATATTTAATTATATATGTAATTTTTTATCTGTATAAGATATAATTTATATAAATATAATAATTCATTTAGATAATTAAATAAATTAATTTTTATTAATATATAATAAGTTATCTGAATAAGTTAAAGCATTAAAGAATTAATATATTATTTGCTAGACGAATTATTTAGCAATAAATAAATTAATTATTTAAAACTAATTTATTAAATTAATAGATTACTGTTTTAATATTAGATGATAATTAAATTTTTATAATTTTAAGAAATGACATGATTAATAATTAATAGGCATTACTATTTTCGTATTATAACTTCATATTATATGTTATTGTAACATGTGACATTATTTATTAAATTAAAAATGTATTATTTACTTATACCTAAAATTTACTTGACTATATAAACAATTACTTATTTAAATGTATTATTTAATTATATATGTAATATTTATCTATTTAAATTATAATTTATAAAAATATAATATAATTTTATTAATTACAAAAATATAATAATTTATTTCGTTAATTAGACAAATTAATTTTAGTAATATAATAAGTTATCTAATTAACTTAAAATATTATATAATTATTTAATGACCGCTTTTGTGATCCAAAGAAAATCGATCGCTAATTTAGTGACCCAAGAAAAATCAGTGACCGTTTTGTGACCCAAGAACAATTTGTCACTAATTTAGTGACTGCTTTTGTGACTCCAAAAAATAATCAATGACCACCTTTGTAACCCAAGAAAAATTAGTCACTAATTTAGTGTTTACGTTTGTGACAAAAAAAAATCAGTTACTAATTTAATGACTGATTAGTAACCTCCATATTTGGGGTCAGTAATTCCATCACAAATCGATCACTAGTGCGTTACTATTTTTTTTAATAAAAAATTCAAATAAAACGAATCACAACTAAGTAACCGCTGTCACTAAGGCCAATTTTTTTGATAGTGACCGTTAACTTTTATTACATTATGGAGCAATTTTACAGAGGTCTACATCAAAGTAAAATGAAAATATTACACAACAGATGGAAATGTTGCAATAAGACAAGAAAATGGGTACAAAGATAGGTGGAATGTAATACAAAAAGAGCGATTTTTTAATATGAATTTACGAATTTTCTCTTAATATGAATTTACTGTGTCAATTCAATTTTTGACTTAGTTCAATAAAAAGTCTACAATGGAGTATATATAAATTATATTAAATATTTTTCTAATTAAGCTTTAAAGATAAATAAAACATAAAGAAAAGATAGGCGTAGTTGTGTGTTTTAATACATACCATACCCTTTCATATAGTAATGAAAAATAGATGTGTTACAAGAAGTAATTAGTTATTCAATAATATTGTTCGTCACTACAATTCTAATATAAATTAAGGAGTTAAGAAAATAAAAGATAAATTAATTATAAAGCGAAACACTATCTATAGCCTACAATTCCCTAGAAACTACGGTGCCTAATGTGAAATTGATGAAGTTGATTCATCTAAAATCTAACATGCAATAACATGTCTCGATATCAATTGTATGAAACCTATGAGCAATCAGGTTTGCTTTCATAAACAGAAAATATATTTGTAGTAAATTATTTAATAATTAATTTAATATCCATCAAGTAATCAATTGATTTAATATATATATATATATATATAGCATTGTCCTCACGCATGCACATATATATATATATATATATGTATTAGAGCTAATGTCTAAATTCTAACAAACCATTCGTGTGACTATGTATATAAATTAAGAAAAAATCAATATCCATTGCAAAAAACAATATCTAATTATTTTGCCATTCAATAAAATTTGAAATTCTACTAAATTAGTTAATAAATAAAAAATATGAGTAAAATATAAAACTATTTGACTATTTGAGCTCGATTAATATTCAACTTAATTAAAATTTAATTCAAAATTAACTCATTTAATAATTTGTTCCGGCCAATTCTTTTATCCATATGCATACCTTTAACTATTCGATATTCTTATACCATGAGAAAGTATGTGACTAAGAAGTGTGCCAGTTCCCAAAAGAGCAAGTCCCACTCCATCGTTATCATTATAATTATAATGCATAAGCGAAATTATTGTTCTAACACTGCGCTAATAAAGCACGGGGATATGTTGATGTAGAATATGTCCAACCCCCAAAAAAAATTTGGGGGGGGGGGGGGGATTTTGGACACCATTTAATCTATGAAAAGACCAAAATATCCTTAAAAAATGAAAATATCCATACGCACTATAAAATTTATGTCCTTTTATTTAAGTTGATTTAACTTAACATGCTACCCAACCTAACCAGCATGTTGAACCATTCAATCAGTATATGTGGTTGAACCATTCAATCAGTATATGTGGCGATATAGAACCATTTCAATAATGACCTATAAATATTCCAATTTTTTTGGCAAGGCTTTTAGAATTACAGTCACCACTCTAACTGTACTTATAGTAGTTCTAAACTTTGACACTTAAAAATATAAGTACCTGGGAATCCCTAACTCTTGGCATCTACATCACTCCTACTAAGTCCTCAGTCCTAGTCCATTTCTATGCATGGTTATCCTTAAATCTCTTCCGACAGGCCCATTCAACTTTATATAACCCATAAATAAATTAAAATAAAATAATCCCTACCACCATTGGAGAAAACGCACATCCGCGCAAAGCTGTTTGTAAGGGGTCAAAAAGATATTGGAAAAGAAGCCCACTTCATTGAATTCATTGGTAGCACTTTTATATGTGAGAAGAAGAAGCAAATGCCAAAATAAAGTAATAACCGGTACTCCTGAAAGATAGAAGACATAGCCAAATCTAAATAATGGCTTAACAAATGCTAAAAAATAGGAGAACTAATAATAAAATAATTGAAGCAAAAGAATCGATTGCAGACGACCGCACCAAAAACTGGTTCTTGGAAAATAGTTCTAATACGTCCCATCAAGTTTAAGTGTTGTGAAACGATACCTAACTCGAACAAATGACAATTGAGCACAACCTTGGAAGAGCTTTCTTGAGAGCATCGACTAGTTGGTCTACAGTGTACACATGAGAGACAATTAGATATGGTAATAGTTCATGCCACACTCGTCAGGATTTATGGCCTAACCTAGTTAATAAAGATGTCATGTCAAAGTTTAAAAAGTAGCTTTTTGATTAAATAGACTAGATGTAAACTTTTTTAAAAACTTATAAAGTTTAATAGACCGACCCATTTATCCTTATTCACATAAAAAGTACAATAATTGTGATAAAATATTAAATGATTAATTGCATTTGATTCTTTAATTAGTCTTTTATGGAATCCATTATATTGTTTAGTATTGCTTTTTGTTAAAATGATACTATTTTATACTTAAATTTGAACTTACATAATTATACATTTATTATTTATCATTTTGATTATTGCTTGTAAAGATCTATTATAAGTTTTAGCATATTAAATATTTAGATTTATATAATGTTTAGATTTAATTGAAGCCTTAGTAGAAAATAAGCTTTAAGGTAGGTTTTCAAGCTAGTCTAAGACTTTAGAATTTATTAAAAAGACTATACTTAATTAAAAAAAAAAGTCTATCATAGATAATAAATTAGGCTCAAGCTTGTTATTTACATAATAGGCCTAGCTTATTTAAATCAAATACTTAGCCTAGCCTATTTCCATGCGTACTGACAACCATCAGTTTCTTCACAATTTAGTCTTTGATGAAGTGTAAATCAACCATTCTAGGTTTAATTTTGCTATGTAATATTGCGTTTTGGATGTGCTACGCTGCCCTAGTGTTATCACAAAAATCTTGGGAAAGTGTTGCCATGAAATTCATGCAGCAAATTCATTACCTAGCTTATTTTGGAGATGGCACTAGCAACAACACTATACTTAGCTTCTGTTGAGGACCTAGCAACAATTTGTTGCTTCTTTGAAGACTTGCTAATGAGGTTCAATCCAAAATATAAAAGATAGCAATCATAGACGTCCAATCATTGTGATCACCAGCCCAGTCAATGTCTGAGTACACGTGTGGCTGTGGTCATGATGATGAGTTATTTGTAGGTCATATTGAGTTGTTATTTTAGGTACCTGAGAACTCTCTTGATTGCTTTCCTATTACTTCAGATGGAGAGTGGATAAATAAAGACAATTTATTTATAGAGTAGAAAGTGTCGAGGCATGTAAAGGATAAGTGTCTTAACTTGCCTATTACCTTTCTGCACATTATGGCATTTTTCGGTTTGGCTCCATTATTAGCAGTGAGAATTTAGGCTGAACTCATAGAAGCAAGGACACCTTTGCTATCTTACATACTGGACTCGGAGAGAATATCCAAAATATACTTTGATTGTGACAAAATCATCCCAGCAGTTGTTCTAATCACCTTAATACTTAAAAAATAGTTATGTAGGCCAAGATTTTTAAGAGAAAATCTTTTTGAAAGAAAGAGAAAACCTACTGAATAAGTGTTGTACTACTCCCACTGGCGATGATATCGTCAACATGGATATAGAGGTATATGGAGATGCCTTGATTGTGAAGGATAGAAAGTAAGTTATCAGGTTTAGACTTCTTGAATCCCAGTTGCTAAAAGACTTTGTCAACTTAGCGTACAATGCCCTTGGGGCTTGTTTGAGCCCAAAATGCTTTCTTTAACCAACATATATAGGCAGGCAAAACTTAATATTAGAAGCCATGAGGCTGGTTCATGAAAACCTCGTTGTCCAAGTGTCCTTGGAATAATATGTTATTTATGTCTAATTAGTACAGTGGCCCATTTTTTGGAACAGCAATAAACAAGACAAGATATTCCATTGTAAGCAATGTCGGCACTCTAAGTGAAGCATTTGGTTATTAGCCCGGCTTTGTAGCGATCAACCATGCCATCAGGTTTTCTTTTGATGTGAACCAACCATTTATATCAATAATATTTTGTTAGGATCCTATGGTAGTGATATAAAGTAGTTCAAGAGGCCCAGCATCAATTCTGAATTGTCCAACAGACCCAACACAGTTAGCAACAATTGTCTGGTCGAGTATGTGGTAATCGACTTCACTCGATAGGAATCTTCATCCGTTCCAGCATATTCTCCTTTCTCTGTAATTGACCAGCCCAGCCTGTTCGATTGATATATTGACCTGGGAACTCACTCCGATGTTGACTCAGATCCACGCTACATTTATTACTCTAACAAGCAGCATGCTTCCACATTAATGACACGTGACAGCCAGTACAGTAGCTGCCACCAACTTTGCCACCACCTTTGGCAGAGAGGCGCTTACCAAAAGTACTATTCACCTTGAAAAATAGGAGATGCAACCATTTAGAACAGTACCAAAATTTGGAATGACCATTAAACCCTTGGTAGGGATTAAAGTTCAATGCATCTGATAAGGGCATTTTCAACAAATCACATACTAGAAGAAGGCTAGAAATACCTTATAACCAACCACAATCCGGGTAATGCAAAATACACTATAAGCTCTACATACTCTATTCGATTAACTTATTTTGACCAGAACTAACTTGAGCATCGGAGTGCCTTAGCCACGGACACCTCAACTAGTTTAACGTGTGTTGTTGCAGATTTCAGACCTTGAGAAGAACATTAATTGGACTACTCGACCTTTCAGGTCGTGTCTACCCAAACCGTACCCTTTTCACTATATACAACTTTCTATCTCATCAGGTAGTAACTATCATGTCTAATTTGTCAATAATGCATCAGATTCTATTTTCGTAGTAGCTTTTAAGTGAGTGTATTGTGCAACCTTCTTAAAGATGTCTAGTATAACAGTTGGCAAAGGTGAGCTGTGTGATAAATTTTTTTTCATGATTTGAAAATGTAGTTTTAAACTGAGTTGTTACACAGCTAAGCTTAGAAGTGATGGATCAAACTAAGTGGGATTATTAGGAGATAGGTATTTATGATTAATCTTTTGTATGGGAAGAGGGAATGACTGTAAATGGTATAGGTTGATTGATGGGCAGAGAGGCACAATGACCTACAATTAATAAAAATCTTGGAGGCATTTTTATTGGAGAAGAATTAACAAATAAATTATAGTATTCAAGAATTAGGATGACCCAATCTTTACTGCATTGGGTGAAGATGATACTTTGCTTCTGTAAAATAAGACAATCAATAGTTGAAATTGGGTCACTTGCAGAGTCCATGTTTATTCTAGCCGCACTAATGGAGGAGGTCTCGTACTCAAATATTTCATAAGAAATTTACAGAGGTAAAATTCAATAGATGTTTGATTATCTTAGCAAAATTTAGAGACTAAAATGAGATTAGGTTTGATAGCAGGTACTCATATTGTACTAGAGAGTTTGAAAGTAGAATTAGATACATATAATTGAGTAGAATCAATGAGTTATAAGAATCATATAACACCTCCTATTGATACTTTTTGTGTCTCATGATACTCTTCAGTGTATTGGAGGTCTTGGAGTTGAGTTGTTACATGATGAGACGAGATGCACCTCTATCAAGGATGTAGAGAGTTGTGACATTAATGGATCTGGAGACAAAAAAGTAGCTTTTACTTCCATATGACTGTGCAAGAAAGATCGAAAAATGTGTGAAGTGTGACCAAATTTCTCATTGAGTTGGCATTATACTTGTGAGCATAGTTGTGCAGGCAATATGAGGAAGCCATTTAGGATATGGGGAATACTATTGAGATTGATTGCAACTAGATTGTGACCGCCAACATTGGTATTGTTGTTGACCTTTTCGATTGTTATGAGAAGCATCCGAGGAGGTGTTGACATTTTAAGCAATTGCAATAGTGATAAAAGTTACAAATTTTTTTAGTTCTGCATGTTTGAGGAAGAGCTCATGATTAAGGAACTTTTTAGGTAGTCCTCATTGGATATAGATGAGTCACAAGCTTGAATTGCACCAGAGATGGCTCATATTTGGGATCAAGACCACTCAAAATTTTTAGAACAACTTTTTTATTTGTATTTGGAGCACCAACAATGGTTAGCTCATCACAATAGTTCTTATTTCTCGAAGATATTTAGTTATGGATTGATGTCCTTCAAAACTTTGTCGGAGAGTTTCAAAAGCTGAAAATTCTTTTGTGTGACTTGCTGGCAAAAAGTGTGTAAAGGGCATCCTAAGCTTCCCTGGAAGTTGTAGCTGTAGTAATGGTGGAGGTAATGGTTAGACCAAACAGATATCAAGGCATTACGAATCAACCAATCTTGTCAAAACTTAATTTGATGTAGTGGATTGCACATTTCTTGTTTCTTTGCTGTAGTTGTTTAGACAATTCCATGGTGGATCATCAAGGTATGAGTCATAATTATGAAAGACATGAGCGAGGTGAAGGGCCCATTTTCAAGATGAGAGGTGAGGTAAGGGGTAGGTAGCTAATAAGCAAATGAGGGGATAATTTTAAAAAATTATAAAAAATATATATAGTGCAAAAATCCTAAAAACATATTATAAATGTGAAAATAACCTATAAGAATTTAAATTAGGTCTAAGGCTTTAACTTCACACCTCACATATTAATTCATGACTCATGAAAAAAGAAATGCACAATGTTACACATATCAAATTGTCAAATAGCAATAGACAATAATATAAGCCCTCATCACTCGCTACTCAAATTTAATGCAAGATTGTCATCTTTATGGCCATTGTGAATAAGTTCACAATCTTCTTTATCATCTTCATCTTTATCAACAAGGCTTTGAGTATGTATGCTAGATACATTTGAAGTGCATATCCTTGCCTTTGCCCTTTCTTTCCTAACATCATAAGTTGAAGCTTTTGAAGTGGATGGTTTCTCTCTAATAAAATATGCATGCTTTTATGCTCTAGAAGCTTTAGCAACACTACCTTATGTTAGGCTATTGTCTAGCGTCTCTTCATCATTTGTCTCACTAATTCCATCATTTTCAAACAACCAACACTCATACTATCATCAATATCATACAAGGAGATAGAAATGGTTATGTCATGAAGCTTATATCATCATCCCAGTGCTTTACTGTACTTCACAAACACCATATCATTTTGTTTAGCTTGAGCTGACCTATTTCTCTTCTTGTTATACCTATCAATTTCGTATATCATTCACCAATAAACATATGCCTACAATTTAAATAAATGGATTGATACATGAGTAACAAAATCTAACTTGACTTACTAGAAGTTTATGACTTCATTTATCACTTACATGATCAAAAACGCTTCATTTTTTCTCACACATAGATGTACTACAAGCTAGACTAAGAATTTTGTTGGCTAAATTTCGCAAATTTAGAGCATCTCCACCATAAGACTCCTACCAATTAGCTATGAAATAAACTTTAAATTAATAAATTGACATTTACATTCTAATTTTCAAGACATATCCAAATTTTTAATTTATAATTTTACCCAGTGATCTCATAGTCTTTGCCTCTTAGTATAGCTAACCAAAAAAAAAAAAAACCTTTTTCAATCTTATAAAATATTAACTCTTCACTAGTCATGTCTCGAATGCTTGTATCCAACACTAGTCTCTCAAGAAATGTAATAAACCTAGACAAAATTTCACTTATCATTGTTAATGTGCAGATTTGAGTAGAAGTATTTTAGGTTCTAAGTAGTAGCCTATTATATGCACAAGTCGATAAAGTTGATCTTCCTACCTCCTATCAATGATATCAATATATCAACTATATTTTTCCCATCATCACCAAAACTCTTTTCAATGACCTCTTTTGCTCTGTCTATAAACTCATAGATGTATCCCATTGGAGGTTTCTTCTCGCTATCATCTAGTCGAACAACCTTAACTAAAAGACCAACAATCTTAAGAACTTTGCTTACTTCTTACCAAAATGTAATAGATATAACAATCTTAGATGCTTGTACACCTCTTTGTTGTTTTGCCCATTAGCTACTTCTCTATGCACTCAAAACAGACATAGTTCTCAATACTTTCTTTATCAAATTAAATGTAAAAAGTATGGGAATGCTATGGCAGAATAGGTCGCTGTAGGTTAACCAACTTCAAATAAGTTTCTCATCAAGTTTACTGTACCGGGATGCCTACATATTTGGTTATTCAATTTCATAGCTTTTGCAAAAATTGGACAGACATCCCTTCCCCCTTTCCTTTCCATTATCAAGTCCTAACAATTCGCAATAAATGATATCTAATATAAATTTGGATAGTTTGCATCAACAATTATCTTATAAAGGTAGCAAAATATAGAGAGATAATTAAAGAAAAAGAATACAATAATATCAAACTATTAAATGAACTATTACCAGTAGCTTCATAATTGAAGCATTATCGATAACCACTTGCACTAAATTTTTCAATCCAACATCCTCTACAAAATCACTTAACAATTTAAGTGTTTTCTCCCCTATCTTGCTATACCTAGAAGCATCGATCAATTTCACAGATGTGCTTCCCATAGGATAATGAACAAGAAAATCAAACAAAATTAATTCTCTTTTATCTGTCCACCAATCAGATATAATAGAATAGCGACTATTTTTTCCATTCTTCTCAATAGTCTTCCATTAAATTATTCACGTGTTCAACCTCTTTTTTAACTAAGGAACTTGCACATCATGAAACATGGGAGCTTTCAACCCCAAACCATGTTTTTCAATCTCATTAGTCATCTCTTGAAAACTATAGTTGTTTCCAATATTGAAAGCAATCCCAGCATCATACATTCATTTTGCTATAGCCAAACTTGACTTTTCAATATGCCTCCTCATTGACATCTTGTTTCTTCATGTCTTTCAAAGTCGATTGCTCATTGTCACTTAAAGAAATAGTTCATTGCCTTTTTACATTTGTTTTTATAATTTTCTTTAAATGACAAGCCTCTTGACTCTCTACTCCTTCATCATTGTCTTTATCATCATCTCCAACACTTCTCAAGTATTCTTCGTGAGTTCTTTGATGTTGAATCTATTTTTTTAAAATAGTTTGCTTTATAGCTCTCTTCTTCATGCTCAAGTCATTTGGAATTTCCTCTTTCGCAACATTTGGAACTTTCTCACATCGCTTCACATTACTAAAATCTCTATGTGTTGTATTGTCCTACATATCACCCCAAAATATTTTTTATCACAAAAATTATGTATAGTTTTATTAGTATCTTTTTGGATCTTACATACTTCCGACAAAGGTCTTTTCTACTACTAGACAAGGTATGCTCAAAATAAGAGGTCAACATGTCTTCAAGCTATAAACATAAAATAGAATGTCAAATAAAATAACCCAAGTACGAATAAAAAACCAGAAAAGGTAAAAATTAAAAAGCAAAGAGAAAAATAACATAAAAACGGCGACAAGAAAAATTAATAGCAAAAAAAAAACAATGGAAAAATTAGTAAAAAAAATAGAAAAAAAAAACAAAACGTGTTAAGTTAAAATAAGTTTCAATGAAGTAAAAATATAAAAAGCTAAGAAATTAAAAGCCCATACAAAATAAAAAGGACAAAAAACATACAAAAGTTAAACTTTTAGAGAAAAATAGGGGAAAAAAAGCAAAAACATATTTGGTGGTGATCGACAGCAACGATTACATCTAATTCAAGATTTTCCTTTCAAGGTATTGAGGAGGCAGTGCTAACTAGACTAGAGTACTGTCTATTGACATTTTCTAATTTCAAATTAGGATTATGTTAGTTTTAGTAAAGCAGGTCAGGTGCATGTCTTACTACCTAAGGTAAAAAGGATTAGGCTTTCCAATTGACAAAACTAGTAGCTCTTATGAGTTTTAGTGGTAATTGAGATACATGATTAAACTAAACCAATTAAATTGAACTAGTTAAAGGAATGGTTGAGTCATCTAGATTGACTATGGTAGGACTAGCAGATAAAAAGGCATGGGTCAGACGGTGGGAAAAAGAAACAACAATTATTCATTAGAGTAGTTTAGGCTCTTGATACCATAAAAAGGTTAACATGATATTGAAAAAGAATTTCAAAGCTTTGTACAAATTAAATACAATAGCAAGGATAAAGAAAAATTTATGATGATGACAAACAGCAAATACCAACTATTGGCAACAAAAGACTAATCAAGATGTTCTAAACAAAAGCAGAGTAATGATAATACAAATGAAGGCAGTAGAGCTATTTGTGATTGTTGGAATTTTTTGGATAGAAACTTAGGGTGTAACTTATTGGTGCAAATAATGTTACATAAAAGATTAACAATACTATTAAATTGGTGGAACATTGTGTTTTTTGAGTAGCACAAACTTATTCAGGTGTGTTAAACATAGTTTGGTTCAAATAGTAAAATTGAGAATTTAATTTTTAGATTTTAGATTTTAGACTTGTGTTGTGCACAATTATAAATAAACATGTGGACATAGATCTTTGTCAGTAATAATAATTTTTACTAATTAATGTTGCAGTATTGACAATTTAATCTTACTTGTCAATTCGTATTGAATATTGATAGTCATGATGTAATTAAGTGTAATAGTTTCACATAGAGAAAATGAAAGAAATTAAGAAATTAGTTAGATGTGGTAGAGATATTTTGTTAGGATTTAACTTCATTATTTGGAAATCAAATTTGACTAGAAGTCATAGTCTTCAAGGATTTTATCTCTCTTATTATTATGTTGTGGAATTAGGATTTATTCTTCTTATAAATAGGACCTTCTATTAATTACTTGAGACACACTCATGAAACTCATGACACTTGTGGATAATTATTTTGAGTTATGAGTGGGATAATATAAAGGGATTGGGATGTGTTTCTTTTATAGCTTTGAAAGTGATTGTATAAGAAATTTTTGGTCGTGAGTTTAGATGTATCAAATTCAAAAGTTTCTTATATCCACAATGCTCTCTCATGGTGGGAAATCTCTCGTAGATACAAAGAGATTTTGTCAAATCAAGTAAAATTTGTGTTGTTTTTATTTATCTAACGGATATTATTTTTGCCATTATCTAACGGATATTATTTTTGCCATTAACTTTCTTAGTTTGATTTATGAATCAATCAAATCTCCCATCTAAATTCCTTTCATTGTGTGCCTAACAAATGGTATTAGGGCTTGATTGGGATTGGAAGTTGAGATTTAATTTGGTAAATGACTTTACAATTCAAAAATTTATTAGCAAGGAAAATTACTCTTTATTCAACAAAGTTTAGCAACAATGTTGAAGGAAAAGGAGGCGAAGTTAACTAATATGAAGCATTCATAGAGGAAAGATTTTGATTCAAGTTGTCTCAGTGTGATTCATCTTTTTATAGAGGACAACATTATCAATAGTGTTGTGGATATAATTTATAATATTTGATATCAAGATTGTGGATAGAGTAGGAGAAGTTATATCTTTGGAAAACTATCTATAAAATGCCTCTAAAACAACAATTATATAGGCTGAAGATGTGACAAATCTTATTAGATCACATGATTTAGTTCAATAGTCCAATGGATCAACTTCAAAAAGTTGATATGAAAATTGAGAAAGATGATAAATCCTTTTTACTACTACTATGATCCCAAATTCAAATGATAGTTTAGTGATGATATTATGCATGAAAGATAAACAAGACTTGGAGCACGTGAAAAAATCATTGTTTTTATCTCATAGAAAAGCAAATCAGAAGATGGCATGGGAGAATATTTGGTGGTGGATTTGCGGACAATGTAGCGAGTTAAATACAAAGGTTAGAGGAAAAGGCAATGCATGCTATAAATGTCACGAGAAAGGCTACATAAATAAATATTGTCCTTATAATAATAGAGATGATGCAGATGATAGTGGTGACAATTTGATAGTAACATATGATGGAGATGTTCATAAGCTCTATTTGTATGTATACTTCTTCTTGAAATAATTGATTTTGGATTTTAGATGTGTAATGTATGATTGCTCTATGAAGGATTATTTTCTTTCACTTCAATTAAACAAGGCATGTAATTTGTCTTTAGGTGATAATTCTACTTGTAGTCGTGGATATCAGAATGGTGATAATCAAAATATTTGATGGAGTGATTCTTGCTTTAAGTGGTGTGACGTATATCCTGAAAATATAAAAAAATTTAATTTCTTTTGAGCAAAATGGATTCCAATGTTGTTTGTATTTAGCTAGAGGTAGAGTCTTGAAGTGTCACACAACAGAAGGGTCCTGCTGAAAGAAGAAAAGTACGACAACTTATATCATCTAGTGACCTCAAGGCATTATTAGCAATGGGCATGCTAAAAAACTTTTAGGGTACAGATGGATTAGCATCATCTCTATAGTCAATTAATTGTGTTTATTGGGTTGCACGTGTGCATTAGCCAACATGAGTTAGTTGGTTTCAGAACTTTAGTAATTCGATATGTGCATTAGTATGTTTGAATGGCAATGGGATTTGGTGCTTAGTTCAAGATGGAGTTGTGAACAATTTCTAAGATGAGAATCCTTGTCAAGGTGAAGAATGTTAAGCATTTAACTTGACTATGTGAAGATCAAATTAAAACTAGAATTCTTAGTCTTTAAGGATTTGGACTCTACTATTTTTGAATTGTAGAATTAGGATTCTCTTATTATATTTTCTAATCATAGGTAAACTAGTCAATTAATTTTCTCTTATAAACAATGATTATTTGGAATTGTAAATCTTTGATACTCATGAGATAATTATTTTGAGTTAGGAATGGGATTAGACAAAATGGTTTAGACAAAAGGGTTCGAAAAGCATTTTTTTAATAACTTTGAGAATAGTTGTACAAGAATTTTTATTTTGTATTTAAATCTACCAAATTTAAGGGTTGTCCTCTACCAATAAAATTCTTTTATAGACAAATTTTATCGAATCACATAAATCTGCGTATTTTTTTTTCTATTTGTCGAGTATTATTTTTATCATTACATGTGTTGGTATGATTCGTGGAATTATGATAAACCAAATGTCATATACGAATTACCTCCATTGTGTGTCCAACAAATTTCTAAGTACCACACAATAATTATAACATGTGTTCACAATTCATGCATGCTAGTTTATTTGAATTATTTATACTCTATTTTAATAATTTTACAATTTTGAATAATTTTTTATCAAAACTTTTGAAACATATTTCATGCTTGTTCAATGAGGGATCATGACTTATAACTATATATGTATGACCTAAAATGTTCGTCCAATAATAACTAAATATGTAAAAGATGAAGAAATAGGATACCATATTATTAACATTGGATGGATAAAAAATGTTTTACAAAGGTAAAATGGAGAACCTAATTATTTCATTGGGTACTATTTTAATATTTTTATCAATTAAATAAGGTTTAATACTTTTACATCTCTAAAATAACTAAATTGCCAACTCATTTTGTTCTACTTTGGGAATTACAAAGATCAACTTCAAATTTATCAAGTATATTAAATTTCCATTGTAAATTTTGTAACGAAAAATAAAAAACACCATAAAAATATTTAGAGAACTTTCTATGCTTGTAACTTAATTCTCCTTATACTTTTTGGTCAAAATATCCTTAATAAAATTTGAAAGTTAAAAGAATATAAATATAATAATTATATACATAACGAGAAAATGTAATGAATCACTTTAAAAAATATATATAAGCTTTGGATTAAAAAATTAGTTATTTGAGGCCAAATATTACTAGTTGACATTGTTTTTTTTTTTATTAATCCTTTGCCATCTATGATAGCCAACAATTATTTTATATTTTCAAAAAAAAAGAAAAAAAACTAAAGAAGTTTAGAACAAAATATAATGAAAAAGAACACATGTTATTGATTATAGTGTGAGGTATTTATACATAACATTGCAAAGTTGAAAGGAGAAAGATCCTAGAAACATTACTAAATAAATTATTTAGTAAATCAAGAAACATAATTTTAAGAATAGGAGAAAAAAAATCCTAAAAATTGGGAAATGTATAACAATATAGAAATTGTAATTGATATCCAGAATATATAAACTACTTCCCCTTTATATGCCCTTGCAAGATAATTGGAGTCAACAACACTAATCTTTGATCAATGATCTTGAAACAACACAGTAGAGAAAACCTAGGTGAGCTAGCAGGTTGACTGGCAACATCAACATAACAAATGTGTAGTTGATTGTTTTCATGCTTCATGTGATTATAAAAGATAGGATTCTGACTAAGATATATGATGCCCAAGTTGTCACAATAAATGGTCGGAATTGTAGTGAGAACAAGATCGAGCTCACGAATGAGTAACCTAATTAATTTTAGCAGTGCAGTTAGCAATAATTGTATATTTGGCTTTACTAAAGAAGTGGGCAACAATATGTTGTTTGTTAGAGGACTAGCACCACCAAGGATACAGTTGTCTAGTTTTCCACCCTAATTCAAGTCATAAAAGAAGCTATCAAAGCAGAGCACACTGTTTAAGACGCAATGTAAGAGTATATGTGGCCTAAGATATCAAAAATCCCTTTTTGTTGCTCACCAAGGCGGACAAAATCAAATATACCCTAAATATAGCAATTTCATATGAGCCCAGGAGAATGATATCATCAACATAGATAAGTAGGCGAAATGTAAATGAATCACCCTATAGAACAAATAGAGATGTATTTGACTGAGAATTTTGATAACCAAACAAAATAAAAAACTAGCAAAGTTCAATACACCATGTCAAGAGCCTGAAAAAGTCTACAGATTGCTTTCGAAGCTTACAAATATATTCAGGACAAGTAGCAATTATGAAATCAAGCAGTTGATACATATAAACCTCATCTTCTAATGTACCTTATATGAGGGCATTATTGACATCTAACTAGTAGATAGGAAGGTTGTAAAATGCAACTTAAGTGGAAGTAAATAGTAGTTGGCTTGACAATTGGGCAAAAAGTCTCATGAAAATCAATACCAAGTCACTAATGAAAGCTTTTTGCAATAAGGCATGCATTGTAGCAGTCAAGGCTACCATCTGCTTTTTCATTTAATGCGAAATACCCATTTTCAACCAATATTGTGAGAATTGGATGGAGAAACCAAAGTCCAAGTTTTGTTCTTGACCACAAGAACAAGTTCCTTTTACATAAAAGCATACCAATTGGAGATTTTAATAGCCTAAGCATAAATGTAATGAACAATTTGATTGGGAGTGGAAACAATTAATGCTAAATAATCTATTGGCTTTGAGGTTTGAAAACATTATTTTGAGATATGGTAACGGCATGAGTTGACGGTTGTAAGGGATTAGTAATAGTAGGTAAGGACTAAAAAAGAATGAGGAGCACTTACTTGTTGCTCGAGAGAGAAACATCATCGCTTAGGACCTTGGATGGTGTAGAATCTTTAGATGGAACCAAATATGGAAAAGATGAAAGGACAAACTTTGCTGGTGAAGCTAATGATGAAATGGTCATGCGAAGGTCAGAGTGGTGAAGCCAATTATGGAATGACAAGAATGCTATTAGATAAATATTGAGCTTTGTAAGCAATGGAATTGGCATAACATAGTCAGATGAAGCAATGCATAGCTACAAAATAATTGATGTTGGAAAGAGGTTAGATAGTAAGGATAGGACAAGCCAAAGAGAAATCATTAGCATTGGGTGTGTAATAATAGTTAAAACAGTCTCAAATGAAAATTAATTTTCCATAAATGCTACATACCGAGCAAAGTAGAGCTTACCAGACCAGTATCAAAATATTTATAGCAATAACTTTTGATTGAAGAGCTAAGAAAAACACAAAGTGTGGACTTGGTGTTTAATTTATGTTTAGCATAAGGTTTAAGCTAGGGGTAGTAGATGCAACCAAAGGTTTTGAGGTTATGGTAGTTGGGATGGTGATAAGTAATTTCTTATAATGGGATGACTACTTGGGGATGGATGCTATCGATTTATAAGATAAACTACAGTTTGACAAGCAAAAGGTAAAAAAGAAAAGGGAAGAAAGGTTTGATATAAGAGGGTAAAGGCAATCTTTTCATTATGTGACAATGTCAATATTTTGCACTGCATACCCATTGAGGTGTATAGAGAGGGGAAAACAAATGTTGCATTTGTAGATTATTTACAAATTTTGAAGAGCCATTTACATTTCTGTAACCATCTAAATAACCACTAAGAATAAAGGTGTTAAATTCTTTCGTCTACTAAAGTTCTTCAAAAAAAAACAAAAAAGAAAAGAAGACACTTTAGTAATATCATATTGGTGCTCAATGCCTAAGGGGAAAGACCAAATGTTATTGGTGAAGTGGTCAACAAAGATGACATAAAACCAAAAGTCATTAAAAGAAATAATAGGAGAAGTTCCCCATATATCATTACAAAGTAAATTCAAGAGGTCTAGCACTTGTAAAGTGGAGGTAGAGAAAACCAAATGGTGACTTTTATTGCAAAAGCAAAAACTACAAATATTATTGAAGAAGAAGAAGAAAACAGTACTTTAGAAGCAAAAAAAAGATGTTGCAAGATTCTAAGTGGTGATGTCTTATATGATAACACCAAGAGACAGAGAGGACAGTTGGTAACAAGGTGATTGTTATGTGTAATATTTGAAGGTCCATGGTCAGTCCATTGATAAAGTTAACGTCGATTCAATCCTTGATCTAGATGTTCTTGCATTTTGAAATTCTTCACTACAAGTAAGAGCGGAAAAATTCAACTAACGTATGATTTTTTAAAGAAAATTAAGGCATAGAAATTAAATTCTTTTTGATAGAATGAGTGCATAAATTATACTTAAGTACAAAGGTGAGTGGGGAAGTTTGGAGTGTTGTAACCTGTGTAGGTAATTTTTATGCCATTGCCATCACCAATGATAGTGTCATTCATGCCGATGTATTTTAAGTAGGATTGCAAATGTTGTGTATCAAACATGATATGGTGAAGGGCTCTAGTACGCATAACCAATTTGTTGAATTATTGCCATATTTACAAATAATTTAGAGTTTAGGAGCAATAAGAGTTACGGAACGGCAAATCTTTGTTATATGACACCATTTCTCATAAAGTTAATATTGAACTTTGTTTTTGTTATTGTTTCCTCCTTGATTGTTTGAGTTGGGATATTAGTTATTGCAAACATGAAATTTTTTGGGTGTTGAGAAGCTAGAGGAGATATCAATGGAAGGAGGAGCTCGTGGTTGGGTCTGGCGGTTGTTATTGCTGCCTCAGGCCTTGTTGTTGTTGGCGCTAGTTGAGTTGAGCAATTATGTTGGTCGAGTCAAGATTGTCTACCTATGTCAAGGAAAATTTTGCGACATGTAAACTTGTCATGTAATTTCTAAAAAGAGATAGGTGTGTCACGAGCTCGAGTGACAACACTAATCTCATTAAGAAACTTATATCCAAAACTAAGACCACTAAGAACTTTAAGAACAAGTTCCTCAAGCTGCATAGGATAGCTAGAGATAGCTAATTTATCTACAATAGATCTAATTTCATCCAAATATATATATATATAGAGAGAGAGAGAGAGAGAATAGGACAATTTCAATATAAAACCAAGTATCTTATAAAGGTCATAAACACATGTGTGAGGCTTGTTAGCGTATTAATGGGCTAATTTTTGCCATACTACATAAGAGGTGGGGGTTGTAGCCATAAGTGGAGCTATGGTAGGATCAATGGTACTCATGAAAGCATAATGAATTAGACCATCTTGTCGAAGCCAAGACTCATTATTTATATCAATTCGTGGAGGATAGACTAATCTTCCTTCTAAATAGGATGATAATCCATAACTAATATAAAAAGAGCAAATTGAGTGAGGTAATTAGTATTATCAATGGAAAATTAGGTAGAGAGGTTGAAGCTTAAAAAGGAGTTGAAGGATGGTTCTAGGGTGAGAATTGGACGGACGGTGAAATTGAGGGAGGATAAGTTGTGGAGATAAGTAGTTGGTTTGAGTTGATTGGTGGATGATCAACTTGGTGGCCGAAATTTGGTAGTTGGTGGTCGACATGATGTAAGTGTCCAAGGAAAATATGAGGATGGATGGAAGTTTTGATAGGAAAAGATGGTGAGAGGCATGGAAGGCAGGTAGAGAAAATAATGCAAAGGCCAAGGATCAAAAGCTCTTTAGAATATGGAATGCTCTGATGCCATAAATAAGCTCGGTGTAAAATATAACGAAATATATATATGTTATTGATTATAGTAGGAGGTATTTGTAGATAACAATGCAAAGCTGAAAAGAGAAAGAAAATTCTAAAAATAGAAAGTGTCTAAAATAGAGAGAATATAATTCATATCTTAAATATATAAACTACTTTCCCTTAATAGAAACAATTGCTTGTTTAAGTAATTTATCTAATATTTTATGATTGAAATATAAAACCTAGATGTGCCTTTGAAATAATTACACTTCATTTTACATTAAAAAATAAAAATTTTCTATTTATAAATTCTTTCAATAACTTTTTCTATCAATATTTTATTTTTATAATTATATTTTCTTTTCAACTGTATCAATGGGAAAGATCAGGGGGGATTCCAACAAGTAGGGAGAAATGGGAAACAAAGATGAGGGAAGAATAGCATTGGAAAGGAAGAAAGAAACATAAGGCAATGATAATTGTGACAAGAAGAAATGGGCGCGAGGAAGGTGAGATGGGAACAATAACATAAAATTTCATAAAATTCAAATAATTATAAATAATGAAAGTTTAGATTGAATTTATCTAAAAGCTTAACAGTATGATCCAAATATTCTTTGTATAATTGAGGAGGGCGGGATACTAACATTTGAGTTTAAGATATTTTGGCTTTTTAGTGGCACAACATAGAGAAATATTTTCAACTATATAATTATTATAAATACACTCTTCTTAAATATATAAATACTATGAAAACATTTAGAAGTAAAATGATCATTCAATAATTGATAATTTAAGTATTCTTTGAAATTGTTTTAAGTCGTCGACGAAATAAAAAATTTATAATTTTCAATTAAATTTTTTAATAGAGCAACCATAAAGGAAAGATTTTTATAATTGTAAAAAAGGAAAACGGGAGTTGACGATTTATTTATTTGAGAGAAAATAAGTATAATTAACCAAATCAAGTAATAACAAGGTGAGAGTGGAGAATAATTAGTAAATCTTGGAGTGGTACATAAAATAGTTGTGCTCTCAAATAAATATAAACTTTCAAATGTTCTTTTTTATTCCAAAAAAATCAAATACATCAGTGTGTTAATATATTTTTATGATTGTAACAATAGATTAAATACAATTAATAATCACGTATAACATTCTACATATGTTAAAGAGAAGAAATTAATTAGACAAATGCTCGTACTTTGATATAAGTTAAATTAATTAAAATTTTACGGTCATGAGATTTTGATGTCTCAACTTCTACCTTTGGAATATGCTTTATCAACAAAACATATTAAGATCCCAAATACCTTTGGAAAAAATTGTCGAAGGTCAAAAGCGAGTTATTGAATTTCAAGTTTCCATCATGCAATGAATGACAATTGACATGCATTATTGAGAAATAATAATATATGTTGTAAACGACTTATTACCGCAGTGAACGAAGGCCAAAAATATGTGATGATGTCCGAGTAATTACAGTATTACTGCTCCATCCTATTAAACATCCAATAAGGATTTGTATCTATTGGATTTTTTCCTTATGAGGACCTCTGCGGCGCATTATTTTCGTTGCATCAATACACAAAAACTTAACATTGAAGTACAATCAATAATTATTTAATAATGCATACAATATCTATTTAATACAAATAAATCACTCTTAAGTAACATTAACGCCAACATTTTGAATCAAACTCAAATTTATTAAGTAACATTAACGCCAACATTTTGAATCAAACTCAAATTTATTAAGGCTTTTTTTTTTGTTAAAAAAAAAGTTCAGGTATAGGAGAGGTTGTCCAGATCCAAATTCCAATTAACGTCTTATCTTTTATTTTATATCATAAATAATATTCGAATATATTAAATATTTTCTTACAAAAATACTTGGTTATGGATGAATGCCTTTGACGTATATTTGTCAAGTGGAATATATGATAACAAATACATGATAAATAATAACTCAAGAAAAGATTTAAAACAAAAGGAATGATCAATACAATAATCCTTTTTAAATATGATTATAGAAATTTTCAATTGCACCGAAATATTTGATCTAAATCATAAACCGTCCTTTCTTTCTCTTTCTTTTTGTAACACATGTGGTTCTGTCCTCCACATATATTAAAAATTTATTAAAATTTAAATATTATACTTTATATGTACAAATACAGAAATCATGTTGTTGAATTAAAATGACTGCTCGGCATATATAGAACGTTATTTTTTTACAGTAGAATTTTGAAGTCTCCCCTTTTGCCATTTGAATAACCCTCATCAACAAGCTTGTCAACTTAGAATTTGGAGTTTACTTCCAAAGCATGTTGAGCTATAATGAGCGCACAGGTTCGCATCCGAATGCACAATAAACAGTAATTCAACAATACATCCCGCTTAATGGCCATCATGCATACGATTAGCGACCTAATTGAACCAACATATCTAAACTCATCTACGTTTTTGCGAGCAGCAAACGCGGCGTTAGCAGCCGCAATTAAAGGGGTGACAGTACTGCATGCTGAGGGGAGGACTGCTCGCAATATTGTCATCTCATCTGGTCTCAAAGAAAGCGATGTGTTACCCTCGTCCATTATTTGACCCAAAACCAATGATGCTCCGATATTTTCTCATCATTGTGTTTTTAACTTTTGGGTATGGTCCACCAACAAATTGATAATGTTGACACTGGACCTTAAATTTTTTAATAAATAGGATATAATACATATATTGCATTCACTTCATTATAAATAATTCGTGAATTATTTAAAGACATATTAGTTCTTGACTAAATTAGATATAATATATATATGTTGAATTTGGTTCATTGTAAAATAATTCATGAATTATTAAAAGAAGCGATTAATTGGCATACTCTATGGGTATGCTAAATTTTTATAGTATGACGTTAACAAATATATTTATATTTCTATTTAATACTAATTCTTTTAATAATTTTCACAATATTTGTTTAAGTTTTACATAAATAAAAAACAAAAATTATGATAAGATAGGAATTAATGGAGTAAGTGTGGATGGATTTTAAATAGTAGAGATTGTATAACTTGCGTTTTTTATGATTACAAGATAAAAATGAGGATATTTTAGACATTTCGCATAAAAACACATCAAAATGGGGCTGATGTTGTATTAATATTTATATTATAGACATATTAAATTTTGAATAAATGATGTATAATACATGCGCTGCATATAATTTGCTACTCAATGATTCGTGGATTATTTAAAAATATGGTGTTGTTGCAAATGAAATGGTCATAAGTTATCAAGTTCCTCCTATTTATAATTACTATTAGGTGTAAGTTATAACAATAATTCACTAATTTACATTATTTTTCAGTGGAATGAATAATTATATTATTATATTAAGATGTCAATTATTAATTAATGATACTATAAATAATCAATTGCTAAAATGATACGCATGTCAGGAGGGGCGTACGAAATAAGAAAATTTTCTTTTTTATTGCATTTGAGTAGGGGTTCCTAGTAATTTTTTCTATTAAATTTGAGTGGCTCCTTTTGTTTTGTGAGGGAAGTAATTTAAATTGGAAATTTGATTACCCAAAATCATATTTTTGTGCTTGGAATGTTTGACTAATTTTGAGGAAAGAAAAGTAATTCCTTAAAATTGAAAGTTTTATTTCTAAAATTTGGAAATAAAAAAATATCAATTTCAATTATGATATTTTCTTTAGTTATGCGGCATTATTGATCTTCAAGCCGTTCTTACCTCTTTATAACTGTATACATAGTCATAAAAATTGATTTATTTGCAGTAATACATTAAATTTATTAAATTGATTAATTAATAATATTTTTAAACTAATAATTATAACAAAATATCAAACATATTTTTGTGGACATTGATTTTGTTAGCTTTGATTTATATTGAATCAAAGGCCTATGGAATTATGTGAGAATGAATTTGAGTGGTGTCATAAGATGTAGGTAGCTTGCTAAAGGTTATTTTGGCTGTGTTACATGCGTTTTGGGAAAATAATTTAGAAAAGTTTTATAGTGATAGTGGAGTTGGGCAATATGGTATTTGCTTATATTGTTTTGGGGGTGTTTGAAAAATATTTTGGGAGAAGATGCTACGTTTGAAAATATTTTAAAAGAGACAAAATTCAGCATAATGATTGATTTGTTATATATATATATATATATATATATAATTGTAACATATTTTTAGAGTGTATTTTGAAAAAACAAAATATTATTTTGATAGTTGTCTTGAGGAATGCAAGTTCTTGCTTGAAAATTGATATGGGATAGCCCAACAGGCCCAATAAGCTCTTCTACAAATGAGATAGCCTACGAGGCCCAACGTGAAACGGTATAATCCAGTAGGCCCAACAGGCCCAGATTCAGAAGAGTCAGCCCACTAAGCCCAGAGGCAAGTCATTTTGGTCGACTAGTATCGACCCCGTATGCTAAGCCCCGTGATCGACTCATATCGACCTGAGGGCCTCTTCCAAAGTCTTGTGATGATAGTGGTCGACTAATATCGACTCCGTATGCTAAGCCCCACGGTCGACCCGTATCGACCTGAGGGCCTCTTCCGAACTCATCAGCTAAGCTTGGTCGACATAAATCGACCCCCGATTACAGATGGGACAAGTTGAACCTTTAAGCAACGATTATACGTGGTAGCAGATGTGACTGCTGCCTACGAACGTAACCGCTTCCACCAACCTTGACAATCCTACCAACCCTGCCAACAACTCTGGCAGAGGCGCGCTCCCACTGATGTGACCACCCAAGAAAACAGGAGATTGCGCCACGTGGCACAGTCCCGAGATCTGGGCAGAAAATGACTATCAAACCTCGGTCATGAAAAAAACCCAAGGACACCTGATAAGGGCACTTGGGTAAATTCACACCATGATCAGATTATAAATCCTACCAGCACCACCACGCTCAAGGTATTACAAATATACTATTCACTATACACTTTCTCTATACTCTCCGTCTTACCGGAAATCTGACTTGAGCGTTGGAGTACCTTAGTCGGGGCACCTCGGCTAGTTTACATTTGTTCTTGATTGCAGATCTCGAGCCCAATACTATTCAAATCCACCGGAGTTTCGAACCGATACGCTCTTTGTAGCATTAGAAATATTTGTACAGTTTTAAGAGTCTATTTTGTAAAAGCATAAACAAACACTTAAGCAAATGGCGTTAATTATTCTTTTTCCATCTCTTGCTTCACCCATAGGTTTAGTTATTTTCAGTCTATTAGAAATGAATTTATTTTTTATTTAACATAATTATCCTCTAATAATAAAGAGTTCCAAACCATTACAAATACTCTCATCTGTATCTTCTTGATGGTATCTTTTTCTCTACTTGGCTTTCTCCCACAATCTTTAAAATCTAGTAAAAAAAATGAATCAAGTACTGCATCTCTTTTATTTTTACTCAAAAAAATTAATTTTATTTTTCAAAATATAAATGAATCATAATCTTTGTCATATATTTTTATGAAATAAAAAATTAAAGATTGTATGATAAAAGCATAGAATTATAAGATGTAAATAATTTATCAATAACATATTTTATTTACTAATTTTATACAAAAGGGTAATTTAACCATTTAAAATACTTTCATTCCATGATCCTACTTATTATTGGTAAATACCAATCATGATATTGAAATCAAGTGAGTAATGACAATTTTATTCCTTTCTCATTCTTTATCATAACAAGCATAAGATAATTTATATTGTCATTATTCCTTTTCCATGTTCATTCCATTCTTAAAATCATTTTACTACGGCAGGTCGTGATATAGTATTAATATAATATTATTACACATTATTTACATAATTACACTTAAAAATAGTGATTTTTCATTATTATATTAAATTTAATTTGTCAAAAATATCTCTCATATATCTTTTATTCTTATTCATACTCTCATCGTATCACTCATAATTTCAACTTTTTATTCATACTCTCAAAATAATTAATAATTATTTATACACATATCAATGATGTGCCACAATAACTATTATATATTTGCATTATAATTAGTGACAAATTTCTAAAAGTATAAAGTGCCAGAACATAGAAAAAGTTCATATCAATAGCATAATGAAACTTTTATAAATGCGATAAAAGATCTCTCTTATTCAAAACGTATTGAATAATTACTAATTATATGCTTGACACACCATTAAATATATTAAAATATTTTATTTTATTTTATTTATAGATACAAAGCCATTTAGTGCGTGTTTGAATATGTTCTTATTTTCATTTGCTATTTTTGGTATGTTCAAAAGTTGAAAAATTAATTATAATTGTGAAATGAAAAAAGAGTTTGTATTTGAATGTTTTGTTAGAAAATAATGATTAAGGTTGGTATATAGTTGAAATTTAGTGCCAGTTTGGTTGAGTTTTTAAATCCATGTTCTTTCATTTTCAATATTTAAAAATAAATTATTAACAACTTATTACAATTTTCACCAATATTTCAATTCATTTTCATTTCAAAATACTTTTTTCAATAATCTATATATCTTCTCTCTCTTCTTCATTATTACTATATCTCTCTACCTACAACCTACTAAACTTATGTAATCATTATTTTCCCAATATACTATCCAAATACAAACCTATTTTCAACACATTTACTTCAACTAACTTTTTAAAATTTAAAAATATTAAAAATAAAAATTGAAAATGAAAACACAACCAAATTGACTATTAGGAAATTTATATATATATATATATATTTATCTTTGAAAAGATTTATCTATTAAAATATATAGGATTGACTAATTTTAAATGATAGTGAGTATTTTGAAATGATAATAGATATTTTATGTTAAATCAAGTTTAAATTTGATTGACATTATAATAAGATGATAGAGTAGATTTAGAAGAAATTGAATGAAAATGAGGAATATTTTTGTGTGAAAATAGATAAAAAAAAATTGATAAATTTTTATTTTCAAATAGTAAAAAAATTGTAAATAACATTTGAAAATGAATCCAAATGAGCTATTACTTTTCAACTTATAGTATTTAACATGTTCGGTGTGACACGAAAATCAGTTAATAGAACTCAATTCAAATTAGAAAAGCTGGCCCGTTTGGTTTTATTTTCATTTTTAATTTTTATTTCTATTATTTTTAAATTTTAAAAATTTAATTAGTAAAAATAAATTTTTATTTAGATAGATTGTTGGAAAGTAATAATTTTACTGGGTTTAGTAGATTTTATGTGGAGATAGATAAAAATAACAAAACAGAAAGAGAAAATATATAAATTATTGGAAACAGATATATGCTATTGGAAAATATATTTTGAGAATAAAAATAAAAATGATATCGAGTAAAAATACGTAAAAAGTAATGCATTTTAATTTTTAAACAATAGAAAAAATGAAAATTAGGTAAGAAAATGAAACCAAACAGGTCCTTATGATTGAAGGAATAAAAGATCTTGAGTTTCAATTCACACAATAATGTGTATGTATTTTTTTAACTGTTATTGTTAACTTTTTTTTTTTTTTTTTGACACTCTAGTGGAAACTTTTATATCAAATTAGAAACAAAAACATTGGTAAGGAATGAGGGAATATCATCTTCCCACACTCCAAGTTCAGGCATAGAAACAGCGGCTCTAGCAACAATGAACCACTTGATTCATTGAACGACACACAAATCGAACTTTACAATTAGTAAGTTTTGGCAGAATAATCTAACCATCTCTAATCATCGACCTAAAATAAGAACGATCCACTACATCATATGAGATATCATTCACCACTAATTGAGCATCTAGCTCAAAAATTATATTAGATTTGTTTCGACTCTTCATCCAACTTAAAGCCTCTTTGAAAACGATGGCCTCTGCTATAGCCACCGATGTAGCTCCTCTATGTGGAAGGGTCGCTGCAGCCTAAAAATTGCTATGCTCATCTCTAAGAACCGATCCCATTCCAAAGCTATAATTGTTAGCGCTGAGAGCTGCATCCACATTACATTTTGTCCAACCATGAGGTGGGAGTTCCCAACAAGATAAATTTTGCATTCCATAGCTCCTCGTTGTCCATTTTTCCTTTTCTTTCTTAGCTTCTAGCCACTAATGTAAAGATGTGTTAACAATAAAATGTGTCACCATAGCCACGTCTCTTTTATCTTTCTAGATTACTTGGTTACGGCTTCTCCATATACCCCAAAATAGCATACCAGACTGTCTCCTTCATCCTTACTCAGACTTGCAAGGCAATCATTAATCTAGAGAGGAAACATTCCAGCATTGACTAGCCTCAATGGTTCACTTAGTTGTGAGCTTTGCCAAATTTCTCTAGCAAAAGGGCAAGTCACCAGAATATGGTAAATTGTCACTGGGATACTTCCATACACATTGCAAACAACGTTAACATTCACTCTTTTAGAGATAAGTTGTTCCTTCACCAGTAGGCATCCAATACTAACTCTCCAGACCATGTTACTCACCTTAGGAGGAATACATGCATTCCATATTTTATGCCACACAGCAGGCGAAGGAAGACTCAATTCATTAGTTTGGTCGTTTCTAATCAACCTGTGATAGCTTTTAACCGAATAGGATTCATTGAATTCTCCATGCCATAACCACAGGTCATTGCTCCATCTAATTGAGAGAGGGATACCCAAAATAATGTTGGCATCTCGTTCATCAAAAATAGAGAGAATGAAGTCTCTATTCCAGCTTTGTTTGGTCTGTTCCATAAGGTAGTTAACAGTCTGATTGGCAATCTCCAAATTTAAACAAGAAGACACATAAGGGTTGTTCTCATCTGGCAGTCAAGGATCTTCGCCAATAATGATATTCTCCCCATTTCCCACTTTGAGATAGCTTCCTCTTCTGATGATGTTCTGAGTAGATAGAATGCTACGCCATACGAAACTCGGATTGTTTCCCAAACTCGTCTCCAAAAATGATTTCCCATAAATTTTTAAAATTGATTGGTAACTACTAGAAATTGCTAAGGCTTTACATTTTGCATTTTGGCATAATGTAACCAAATATGCAAAAGTTTTCCCTTCAAAATGTCAAATTAAATTTTTTAGAATATTCTTTTCTATTTTTTATTATTCCTAAAATTTTCTCATTTTTCAATATATACATACATATATTATATATTATACATATTTTATTATTATTTTAATAATAAAAAATTATTCAATTTCATTTTCGCTACAAAAATCCAACAAAAAGTATTGATTTGATGGCTATAGTAGAATTTGCTCATTTCAAAACATAAACAAAAATACTAAATGTTTTCAAAATAATTTTTTTACTATTTTTAAAACATAAATAAATATACATCATATTTTCCAATACAAATTTTACATTCCTTAAATATACTCTCAAAATTTGTTTTATCAAAATATATAATTCAAAACACATAATTTATATCCAAATATTATCCAAGATTTAATTGATAAAGTGAGGTTCACTGTGCCAGCAAGAAAATACAAATAATAAAGCAAATTGCTCCCAAAGCGTATGAAATGCCAGGTGGATTACAGAGCATGACAAATGTCTTAAGCCACTACTGCCACTCTTTCCATTTTATTGCATGAATTCTGCCCTTTGCCACACACTCACGCATACACCCACAAATTTTAAATTACCTTTTCATTTATTTTAAACAAATACATACACCCAAAACCAAAAAGCAAATTCAAATCCATTTGAATTTTGAATTTCTTTTTTGTCCTAAAATAGCCCTCTCTCCAACCTTAATAAAAGCAAACCCCTTGTCTTCCTCAACATTCCCCACTCTCTCTCTCCCCCCCTCTCTCTCTCTCTCCTCTTTGGGAATTGGGACCCTCTTTGCCAGCAAAAATACTCACTCCATTTACCCCGCCTTCATTATTATATCTTCCTCAAGCGGCAACTCCATTACTCAAAAAACACTTAAGGACACACTCGCTCCACACTCTTCTTCCCCCCCCTCTCAGTTAAAAATGGCAGATAGTCTTGAAGGAGCTGGGTTCTGGTTGCCCTCTGAGTTCTTTGATGATTTTCTTATGGACAAAGAAAATTTGGACAAGAACCACACCGCTGAGTCAGACTCTGAGTTCTGTTTCCCTACCGAGTTTCCCTATGACTTTGAAATTGAGAGGGGTGAACATCTTGAGGTAACTGTTTTTGCTTTACTTTTTGACATTTCCTTGATTTTCATTTTCTTGTTGTTTTTTTCTCAATTTTTTTTCCTGTGTTTTTGTTGTCGCAGAAGCGTTGGGTGATGTCGACTTCGCCTCAGTCGACGCTAGCCCATTTGGGGAGTTGGTCGGTTCAGAGCGCCGGGGGGTCCAGCAACGGAAGCCCGAACGGCGTGCCGTCTCCTCCAATGACACCGTTGGGCGCTAAAAATGACCCCGTTGGAGATCTGATTCACCTAGCCGCCGGTCAGGTTGCGAAGCTTAAGCTGAACGGCGGTGAAGCGCCTTGGCCCACTAAGCATAAAGGCCTTCTGGGCCCGCCGGGAAGCCTCGAGCAATTTTACCCCGCGCCCAAAAATCCCAGCCCATCTGTTCTCCAGAACATTTATGTAAGAAGCCATTTTTCTGACTTCTTTTTTCTTTGCTTTTTTCAAAATTTTAAGTGGGGTTTCTGATCTTTTTTTTAAAAAATTATTTTGGGGACAGTTCCAGCAGCATATGGCGAAGCAGCAGAAACAGGGCTGTGGAGTGTGGTACAGTGAGCCCCAAATGTACCAAACCAGGAGCGGAAGGGCAGCGGGGGGAATGGGTCAAGATGCTTGGCCCATTCAGCAAAATCCTACTCGTATTGTTGGGTCTGGAGTGAAGGCGGCTTTCTTGGGTGGATCTGGTGGCGGTGGCGGTGGCGGTGGCGGTGCGGCGGTTAAAAAAGTGTGTGCTGGGACAGGAGTTTTCCTGCCTCGGAGATATGGGAATAATAATGACAGTAACGCTTATTCTTCAGATTCTCGTAAGAAGCCGGGTATTTTACAGTTCAGCTCCTATTCATTTCCCCGTTTTCTTGCAATAATTTTTTGGAATTATTGACATTTTGGGTTTTTTAGGTCTCCTATATTTTATTTTTTCTTCCCACTATATTTTCAAAATTTTTGTCCTATTTTCTTTATTTGGTTCATTTAATACTGTAAGAAATGCTAATTCAAGAAAAATAGTGGGATTAGATTGGGCACAAAAATGGTCCACGGTTCTGCAGCTGATGTCTAGGGACCCTGCTGTGAAATGGACTCATTATTTGACCATACATTTTCTTTCCATTTTTTAGGTATTGTGGCTTTTCCCCCCCAGCCGTTTTGACCAAATAAGTTTCTTTATTTTTTTTCTTTCTTGCTTTCTTTTTTAAATAGATCTTTCACATCTGAGCAAATAGGCTTTTATGCCTCTTTTGCTTTGTATCCACAATTCTGACCCTAATATCTTCTTTATTAATCAGGAGCAAATCTTGGCATGCTTTATAAATCTTGTCACGAGATATTATGCCGAAAGAATTTGGCCATTTTATTCAAATTCCAAAAGTGCATTTTATTAAATGTGGCAATTTGATTTTGATTCACATGATCTCCTGCTGCTTTTGTCCTAATTGTGGTTCATCTATTTGTTTCCATCTCAGGATATTCAGCTGTTTTGGGTCCGGATAGAAATGTTCACGTCCTTAACAAGAACCTTGATAATATGAATGGTTTTGCTCAATCTCAGCCACATTACCACCCCAAGATCAACAGAGGTTTCATCCCGGAGTATGGTAAGGATAAAGAAAAAGTCTATAAAGTTGTACTATAATACTATGCTTCCGACTCAAATGTTGTAGTTCTGCAATAGATATAATAATATAATTCCGGCTTAAATAGTTTTGCAATACATTTTGTTGCTTACATTTTGATATTTATATCACTAGATTTGTTGATGGCTCGAAGGAATGCTATAATGCTGCAACACCGGCGAAGTGTACTTCTAGAAGGATCCTCTGTGGCTTGCCGCAGCATGTACCTTCCTCAGGAATGGACTTACTGATGGTTATGGATGGTAGAAAGAAATCTACAAGGTAGAAACTAGCTTATTACATGGTAGAAGGTATTATAAAGTTTGGTTTTCTTGAGGTTCTTATAAAGTCAAAATTGATGAAGTTGTGTAGTTAGGGGAAGGGGGCAATAAGAAAGAGAATCCCAAGGGTTTTTGTTGGATGGCGGTTGCATCTTTTGTTTTGTAATAGGAAGAAGAAGAACGAGAATAGAAAATATTACAGAAAAGGCAAGTAGTCAGACTTGGCGAGGGGGCATTTTGGTTGCGTAATGTTTTTAATCAATAAGTGGATAGTGTCTTCCTAGGTGGGATTGGGGTGTGTTGAGATGTTGAAAAGATGTTTTTACCCTATAATACCCCTAGGGTTGGAGTTGGTCATTTGGGCTGCTTTGTGGTTTGAAATTGAAGAGAAGATCCACAACCCTCCTCGTGTAATAGTGTATTCAATTGCTGAAGTATAAATGTAATAAGAAGGGGTAGTTTTGTTACTAATGTACATATTTAAATATTTATTGTGAATTTGCGAAGTTCTCAATTATTGAGTTTTTATTTTTACCATATCTTAATGGTTGTGTGGGGGATGAAGTTTAGTTATAGATTCACATAATTTTAATGTATGTGGGGGTAAATTATGGAGTTGCAAAAAATTATGATGTTTGGAATGTATTTATCAGCACTTGCTGTTTTCAAACTTTATGTATAGATGAAATGGGAGGGAAATAATTAATATTTGGAGTAGGTTTATCAATAATACCGTCTACTCTTGTGTGATATGCGAAGTAGGTACTTAGTTAGTGCTACTTGACTTAGGTTGCCTGATGGCTCATGCCTCATTGTATTAGTATTTAGATGGGGAGGAGTGCTGGAGATTTATGATGTTGAATTGTATTTTTCAATTCTACTATTAAAGATTCATTTTAAAATACTTTTATTCAATTGAAGTTTTAACATATGGAAAATAATTCCAGTTTTAAGAATGAGTTACAGTTATCTTTGTTTATGTCAAGAATTGCCAACGCCACCCCCTTCTACCCCCTCCCCACCCCTCCCCACGCCACCCAATGCCAACAATTTTTTTTCTTCCCTTTTTTAAAATATTCATTGACTCTATTCATGTAAAGGTTTTAAGACCCTAATATGTGTTCTTCTTTGGCTAATTTACGCCTCAAGCTCCACCATGAAAGTAATTATGGCTGGCAAAGACATTTTTTTTCCTTTTATTTTTTTTCTATTTCTAACCCTCCCCCACAAGAAAAAAAACTAAACAAATTTTATGAGATATGATACAAACGAAATGCAGATGATAATGGATTCGAGTATACTTTAGATCCACTTTTAATTTATTTGAGATGGGCTTTGATATTTGAAATGGGTTTTGGGTTTTAATGTAATAGATTGGGGATCGAATTTTAATCTAAAATTTAATTTGATTTGGATTCAAATTTTAGGATTTCTAATTGTTTAAAATATTTAATGGATCAAATTCAATTATAAATATTTGTAATTTAAAAAACGTAGATCATATATCAAATTAAGCAATTTGATTCTTTAAAAATTTTAAATTCAAAATTTAATAATTTTTTATTAAATTAATAAGCTTATATAATTTGAATAAAGATTTTAAAATAAAATCTATATATTTTTTTGGCCTAATGTCTATATTAATACTTATATTATCTGTTAATACTGAGTTTTAGCCCAAAATAAGAGGAATACTAAAAGAATGTTCAAATATGATAATGTATAATTGTTTATGTATTAATATAATGTGAAGTAAGGGGTCAGCATTCAAATATTTAACTTTTGGCTTGATACATAATAGAAAATTATTAAAAATTCAAATACAACGTAAATTTACTTGGCAAATGCAATATTTTTATACAATTTAAAAGGAAAAAAAATTGGGTCATATTTTTTTTTTATCGAATTTTGGATATCTATTGTATTTGGATATGGTGCTAACTAACAAAGATTTCATATGATATTAGGTTGGATTTGAATATAAATTTTGATAATTAAATTTAAATTCAGATATAATTGATTTGATTCAAATTTGACCTGTTGTTGACAACCATAGCCCCATCCTTTGATCTCGAGCTTGCCCTATTAAAACATATGTTTCATATATCTATATGCATACATTTATGAAAATTTGTGCATGAAACATGCATTCACTTATAAAATATAGATATGATACACTGAAAAATTAAAATGTGAATGTAAGAAAAAAAATTGATAATGTGATTAAGTAGAAGTAAACGTGAATGTATTTGAGAATATTAAATAATTGATAATTTTAGTACATAGAAGTAAAATGAATGTATTAGAAATATTAATATTTTCAAAATTAAAGCAAGCAGAAATAAACTTACAAATAATTAGTTCTTTTGTAGTAATATTATCTTCTCACATCTATAAAGTTATGGTAAATTATAATAACAATACTTTTTAAATTATTTTTAAGATTATATAAAATTATAACAGGTTTAACAGATTCAACTCAGCGGATCAAATCGTAGATTCAGCTAGTGTCGATTTTTGGGCTGCGTACAAGTATTAATAGGTCGGATATTGATTCGTAGCAAATCCACTCTAAACTCATACATTGCTATTCCTTAACAATGTTCTACTCTGGTTTTGAATACAAATACAAATATGAAGACATATTACAAGTATTCAAAAATAGGGTTCTGCAGAAAAATGTGATTGTGTAATCCTACAATGGATTTTGAAGACAAAAAAAATTTCAGAGGATGGAGCTATTCATTGCACTTATGGAAGATATAAGAAAAACTCAAAGCTAAATGGGGAGTAAATGGTGTATTTATTTATTTATTTTTTGAAATAAATGGTAGGAAAATATTATTAAATAGAATCAAAAGCTAAAGCCTTTGTGAATACATCGACTCCAGCAGAAACTTTAAAACTCAAAGAGAAAGCTTGCCTAGCTATATAATGAGTGTTGGAAATTGGTCTTCTTTGATCAAATTTTTAAGTGGACTCAAAGCATTAATTTTTAAGAAATTGGTAATTGTTGTAAGCTACGCTATGGGTAGATATCAACAATGTGATTAATTCGCCAATGCCCATTTTAAATGAATGAGAAATTAATGATCAAAGTGAGTTATTGGCTGGTTGACTAAAAAGATTAGGAAAGAAGCTAATGGGATGGGACAAGAGAGTTATCCCATATTGGAATATGAGTAGAAGGTGAACTAAAGTAAAGAGAGTTATCCAATTTTTGTTCCTCCAACCACTACTGCTGCATAGGTCACTGCATTAGTTCTTGCTCATGGAGAGAGATTGAAAAAAATTCAGTGGGATTTACTTTAAGAGGTGGCATTAGAAAATGCTATTTTACCTCATGACATTGAGCCTTCTTAGGTTCTTAAAATAAGATGCTCTTGTTATACCTGAAGAGGACACTGATGTCCAAAAATGGTAAGCTTTTGATGCCTAGAATCAAAGTGATTTCTTGTGTTGAAATTACATTTTTAATGGACTAGATGATTCCTTATATAATATTTACAGTCCTATTAAAACAACTAAAGAGCTGTGGGAATCACTTGATAAGAAATACTGGATTGAAGATGCCAATTTGAAGAAATTTGTGGGGCAAAATTTCTAGACTACAAGACGGTGAATTCCAAATCTGTCATGAGCCAAGTCCAAGAACTGCAAATTATTCCGCACGAAGTTCATGCTAAAAATATGGTTTTAAGTGAATCATTTCAAGTAGTTGCAATTATTGAAAAGCTACCGCCATCATGGAAAGATTTCAAAAACTATCTCAAACACCAAAGAAAGGAGATGGGTCTTGAAAATATGATTATCCAACTAAGGATTGAGGAGGACAATTGGATGTCAAATGTTAAGACAGGCAAGATCAAAATGGAGGCCAAAGCTACTTTCGTTGAACCAAGTTCAAATGCAAGCAAAAAGAGGAAGCATTAAGGGGGCCACTTAAAACAACAAAGGCAAAAAGCCTATAAGGTTTCAAGGAAATTGCTATAACTGTGGAAAGCTGAACCACAAGGCCAAAGACTATTGGTTTCTTGGGAAGAACAAACCAAATCAAGCTCATATGACTTAGGAAAAGTTTATACCACTGGTGGGTTATCTAAACTGAATCTCTTGGCAGTAGTTTTTGAAGCTAACATCGTTGACAATCCAAGAGTGATGGATTAATATTGGTGCTACTAGGAACATTTACTCTAAGAAGTCAATGTTTTCAACCTATACTTCTATCACTGAAAGAAATTGTATATGGGAAACTCAACAACTTTTGATTTTGTTGGAATGGGCAAGATTGTTTTGAAGCTAACTTTTGGAAAGGAGCTGATGCTAAATGAAGTTCTTCATGTGCTAGACATGCACAAGAACTTAATGTCAGGTTCTCTATTAGTGAAAGACAATTTTAAGCTTGTATTTGAGTCGAACAAGTTTGTGCTTTCTAAGGATGACCTATTTCTAGGTAAAGGCTATGTGTAGAATAGGCTATTCAAATTCAATATAATGCTTGCAATAAAAAATGTTCAAATGAATAATATAGCCTCTGGTTCTGCTTACTTGATTGACTATTGTGATTTATGGCATGTTAGCCTAGGACATGTTAATTTCAACACTTTGTGCAGATTAGTGAATTTGGAATTGTTGCCTCAATTTCAAATTCACATAACTCATAAGTGTGGAATATATGTTGAAGGCAAAATGGCTAAAGCGCTATCTTACTCAGTTGAAAGGAGCACGACATCTCTAGAATTAATCTATAGTGACCTATGTGACTTGAGGTTTATGCAACCTAGAAGTGGAAAAAAGTATTTCATTATTTTTGTAGATGATTGCACAAGGTTTTGCTGTGTATTCCTTTTATGAAGCAAAGATGAAGCATTAGAAGCATTCAAGTGTTACAAAACAAAGGTTGAAAATCAACTTAGAAAACAAAAAAAAGAAAAAAACAATTAAAGGTGATAGAGGTTGAGAATATGACATATTGTTTGAAAACTTTTGCTAAAATTTTGGCATTATTCATCGAACGATGGCTTCTCACTCATCTCAATCAAATAGAGTTGTTGAACGTAAAAATTGGACTCTTAAGAAAATACTGAATGCTATGTTGGTTAACTCTAGATTACCTCAGAACATGTGGGGGAAGCTATTTTTTCAGCTATCCACATTTTGAACAAAATATTCTACAAAGGGAAAAATGAAATCCCTTATGATTTATCAAAAGGTCACAAACCTTTCTATACATATGTCAAAGTGTGGGGGTGCTTGGCAAATGTGAACATACCTAAGCTAAAATAGCTAAAAATTGGGCTTAAGACTATTGGTTGCAAATTTATCAGATATGCACACAACAGCGGTGCTTGTTATTTTTTGGTGCATAAATCAGCAGTTCTTAGTATAAGTGAAGGAATGATCATTAAATCTAGAAATGTTGTATTATTTGAAAATATTTTTCCTTGTAAAAATAAGGAAGAAATAAGATATTGTAAAAGAATTTTGGAATCAACAAGTGGTTCTCAAACCAATGAAGAACTAAGACAAAGTAAGAAGGTCAAAATGGGAAAAATGTTTGGCCTAGACTTTCTAATTTGCATGCTAGAAAATGAACTTTGTACAATTCGTGAAGTATTGTCTAGTCCAGAAACACCTTTTTGGAAAGAAGCTATAAATAGTGAAATAGAGTTGATCATGCAGAATCACATATGGGAGCTCATTGATCTTCTAGTAAAACATAAGCCATTGGGCTTTATAAGAGGATTCTTTGAAGCAAATATGAGGCAAATCGTTCTATAGACAAATACGAGGCCAGGTTGGTAGCGAGAGGGTTCAAACAAAAGAAATGACTTGATTTCTTTGATACTTACTCATCAGTGACAAAAGTCACATCTATCAGGATACTCATTGCAATAGTAGCCTTGAATAATTTTGAAATACATCAAATGGATGTGAAAATACACTTTTTTAAATGGTAAGTCAGATGAAAAAATCTATATGAAACAACTCAAGGAATTTGTAATCCCCAGACAAAAAAATAAAGTGTGCAGATTTGTTAAGTTGCTGAACGTGCTCAAACAAGCCATGAAACAATGGAAAGAAAAATCTGACAAACTAATGTTGTCGAACGACTTTAAGATAAATGAGATCGATAAATATGTATATGTTAAATGGCTTTCAAAGTGAATATGTCATTGTTTGCCTATGTGTTGATGACAAGCTGATAATGAGTAACAATCAATCTATCATCTTTACTACCAAGAAAATGCTTATGAAGCTTTTTGATATAAAAGATATGGGGATTGTGGACATTATACTAGGGATTAAGATGATTAGAACCTTTGATGGACTGATTCTAACTCAATCCCACTATGTTGAGAAAATTCTCAAGAAATTTAATGTGTATGACTGGTATCCTGTAAAAATGCCCATGGATCTTAGTCAGCATCTAAACAAAAACATTGGTGAACTTGTGTCACAAGTAGAATATTCCAGAATAATAGGTAGTTTGATGTTTCTAACAAACTATACTTGCTCCAATGTTGCGTGCTCTGTAAATAAGTTGAGTAGATTATGAGCAATCTTGACAATGATCATTGGAAAACACTGATAAGGGTACTTAGATTTCTTAAGTACACAATGGATTATGGGTTACATTACACTTGATATCTAGTTGCACTAGAAGGGTATAGTGATTCTAACTAGATATCTGATATGAAAGGCACCAAGTCCACAAGTGGATATGTATTCACACTCGGTGGAGCTGCTGTATCTTGGAAATCCTCTAAATAAATTTGCGTAGCTCATTCTCTATGGAGTTTGAATTTATTACTTTAGACAAAACAGGAGAAAAAATAGAATAGCTTTGAAATTTCCCAGAGGATATTCCTTGTTGGCCTAAATTGGTTTCTACCATCATAATTCATTGTGATAGTTAATCAGCAATTGGAAGGGCTCAAAGACGTATGTAAAATGGTAAATCTTGTCACATAAGATGATGACATTATACCATAAAGAAATTGGTCTCAAATGGGGTAATCTTACTTAACTATGTGAAGTCTAAGGAAAATTTAGTAGATCCGTTAACAAAAGGCCTGCCTAAAGATTAAGTAAAACGCCTGTAAAGAGAAATGGGACTAAAACCCATAAGTTTAGAACCGACATGGCGGATACCCAACCATGATGATTGGGGATCCCTAAGAACTTGATTCAATGGGACAACTAAGCTATGAGGGTTTATGTGCACACTTCAACCCAATATAATGACATGAAGTGCTATCTACTACATGGGTATAATATTGAGTTTCGACTCATAATGATTCCTAGAGCTAGTATAGCAAAGTATAGTAGGATCCTCTCTATAGAAGATCACTTATGTAAGTGTGAAAATGAGTTGCTTCATTGTAAAAATTTATGAATCTAAGATAGGTGTCCAATGCTAAAATGGACACAACTAAAACGAACTAAAAGCGTAAGGACATCTATTGTGTAGGCATTGTTGTCATGGTTCACACCAATGGCTGAATAGTTTAAGACATCGTGTTCATTGATTAGCCAAGTAAACCCGATAAGCTATCTATCCTGCTACAATAGTTGTTCGCCTCAACTATTTTGTGTTTGCATGAGCATTTACATCATCACTCACATTACTTTCCATTTATGTGTGGGACTATTGGAAATTGGTCTTCTTTGACAAAATTTTTAAGTGGACTTAAATCATTAATTTCTAAGAAATTGGTGATCATTGTAAAGTATGCTTGTGGATAGATATCGACAATGTGATTGATTAGTTGGCCAAAATTAATTTCAAATAAATATGAAATTAATAGTTAAAGTGAGCTCTTGGATGGTTAACTAAGAAGGCTAGAAAAGAAGGCTGGTTTGGAGTTGGTCTTGGTGTGATTGTGGTGTGGTCATAGGCTTGGGATTTGGATTAAGATTCAGATTAGGCTTGAATTAAATTGAATTGGGCCTTTAGTTTAATATTAATTTTTTGGACCAAATTCAATGTGGGAGGAATTTTTCTAATTAAACTCTCCAATTCTTTGCTAGATTTTTATTTTTTAGTGTGTGGAAAAGTTGAAAAATAAATAAATTTCTGGTATGGAAAGCTGAAAATCGAGTAGAGTAACTCCTCCAACCACCATCGTTCAAAATTCCTGCATTTGGAAAATAACTGCAACATTGGAAAATGGTTGCCACTTTTTGACCGCCTTCCAACTGCACCTTTGGTCCTATAAATGGTCCCAAATTTGCATAATTCAAAGCAAGCATTTCATGCAGTATTATCTAGTCACAAAAGAAAGTTTAGTGCTCTTGAGTTAGAAGTGATCAAATAGTGTGTAGTGCTGCTACTATTTGATATAGTCGTTGTATCCTAAGAGACGAAAACCAGTTGTTGTTAGCACTAGCATGAGGCTAATTCGTCTTAAAGAAAGAGAGTTCCACTCTTGCCTCGATACACGTTGCTTTCATATTTCTACTATTGACATAACAATGAGCATGCTTATTCACATTTCTTTGAATATGAATAAAAGAAGTGGACTTCAAATAGGTCAAAAATTCCTTTGTATTCGATATTAGTGGGCATATGGTTGACAATCCAACTAAACGATCTTTATGAGCATGAATCACAGAAAAGCTTTTATGAAATTACTTTTTATAATTATAATTACAAATGTTGATAGTAGATGTAATATTTTTAAGTAATAAGGAACAAAAAATATTAATTATCCATATGTGACTGTAAATTTGTAGTGCAATGGACTAGTTCTATACAATTCATAGAAAAATTAATATATAGATACATAAATAATTATTGATGATGGATTGAATGGAGCGAGCGTTAGCTATGAATATATTCACTTCAAATTTAGCTAGGTCAATTTTGTAGCTTTATTTTGAATATTTGGATTAACTGTAATTGATATCTTAGGTTTTTTTTTTTTTTT
>JACGDI010002868.1:668410-678865 GCA_014898725.1 Jacaranda copaia
ATATATATATATATATTTATAAATATATTTAAAATATACTTCTTTTAAGGTTATTTTAAAGCAACATAATTATTTCAAGTTTTTTTTGACCCTAAATAATTATTTATAGTTATTAACTTTATAAACATATATTTTTAGATCCAATGAATATACATTAGTTATTTGGCCAAAGCTTATATAGTAGTTAGTCTTTCAATATTTAGTTCATATTGGATGAGGTATTACAATTACCTCTCCTTTAGAATGCGATGTCCTTGTCGTGGCGTGGCACAAATTTATAATTAGTCACCAAGTGTTGAGATTCTAGATGTGACTCCTATAGGATCAAGAGTTGGCTCCCACACATGTAGTACTTGACCCCATGCAGTACTTAACTTCTAATGTTCCAGATTGTGAAGGCTCTAATATCATTTGTCGCGTCCTAGGCCCGCAAACTCATTGAACATAAAAATTGCCTCCGAATCCAGCATCTTGAAATTGCCCTACAATCAACTTATCCCAAAAGGATATTTAGTAGATGCACATGACCTCCAAATCTACCAAATGCATCTTGAAATTAGGCTATAATCAACTTATCTAAAAAATATATTCAATGGATGCATATGAATTATTTTGCCAAAGTTTATAGGGCAATAATTTTTTCAGTATTTAATTCATGTGGGATGGAGCATTGCAATATTAGTGCAAATGATATTAATAATCATATACATTTATAATTTGCTAACTTAATAATAAAATCTATATTATTATAAAATTATCTAAACAATTATATCTAAAAATATCTATAACACAAAATGTTATTTCCAAAGATAAAATTAGGTATGCTTTTAATTTTTATTTATTCTTTAAATATTAATCCAAAAATACTCCAAAATTTTGTGACTGTACCTAGTTCTAGAAAAGGTGGAGCTGTGCATAAATAAAGTTATTAAAATAGCTATAAAATGGGAGATGGTAATAGCTTTGGCGTGAAGTAGATAGAGACGGGGACGTGCGAAATGGGGTTATGCCGGACGATGTAGTATTAAGTTGATTGGCACCTCCACCCACAGTTGTGCACCTCACCTTTGAATAGAGGATGAAATTATGTGGAGTTTGGAGATACAATTGTTGCAAGTATTTGTGAGAGTTGTTGGATGGATTTTGGTATTTAATGGATTAGTGAATTTTATGAAAAGTACTATTTTAATTTTATTATTGGAATATTTTTAAAAAAATATTCAAAGAATAAATTTGGGATATTAATAAACTTAGTATCCAAACTATTTTTATGTCTCGAATTCTCTATTTTTCCCTTCAAATTGAATTGTTTATTTTAGTTGTTGTAACAAGTTATGGGTACTATTAGTAAAATTTCAAAAATAGCTTTCATTTGTGAGATAAAAGTTCCTTTTTTTTTATTTTTTATAGTAATATAGATAAAGGGTTTTTTTTCCTTATATATATATAGCATAGGTATCCTTAAATTGAATTCTATTTTGGGAAATTTTTTAAAACATTTTATTCACTTTTCACTTAAAATAATAATATAGTATTACTATTTCTCAATTATTAGTTTTGATTTTAACGAATTTTTGTATGCATGTTCATACTTTTTATTTTTTAAACTATTATCTACAGTTTTTTCAATTCATATTAAAGACACAACATTAGGTATATTTTACGTGGACCACATTTTAGAAGTGATAAATAGCTTTTATGAGGATTATAGATTTTACAATTAAAATCGACGGTTTTGACATTGTTACATTAAATTATTAGGTATTTATTTTATTTTTAAATGTTTTACTATTTGAAAAAATTATTTAATGTTACAAATAGAGTGTTATTTTTTTATGTGCAAAAATAACAAAAAAAATTCTTCTTCGTAAAAAATTACTTTATCTCATATGTCATTTTTTTCTCCTCGCACATATTTTCTTCTCTTCTCCTACTATAACTAGGGATGGAAATAGGCCAGGTTATTCATTAGGGACCTATGGCCTTGCCTACGTATAGCCCACCTTAACCTAGCCTATTTAATAAAAAAAATCAGGTCAAAACTTAAACTGTAGTCTTTTTAACTAAATAGGCTAGACTCGTACTCTTCTAAAAGTTTGCAAAGCTTAAAAGCTTTCTTGTTTGTCATTCTTCATATAAAAAGTACAAAAATAATAATATAATATCAAATAGCTAATTGTATTTGACTTTTTTAATTAATCATTTATGGGATCTATTATATTGTTTAGTATTACTTTTTATTGAAATGATACTGATATGGGATAGCCCATAGGCTCACTTAACATGCACGACCCAACATCAATTTTGGGCCTAGATGAGTTAGACAAGTTGACGACAACCATATGGTTGAGCATTCTATACTCGACCGCATTTGACAGAAGGCTTCAAGCCTTTCAGCTTGTTCAACCATCTCTCTGGTCAACCGTCCCATTTGTTTGACTATAATCGACTAGGACACTCACGCCGTGTTGACTCATACCCTCGCTGTATTTAATATTCTAACAAGTAACACGCCTACACATTAATGGCGTGTGATAGCCGGTATAGTCTCTGCCACCAACCCTGTCATCATATTTGACAGAGAGGCACCTACTCAGAGTACTCTTCACCCCAAAACATAGAAGATGATATCACCTAAAATAGTACTAGGATCTGAAATGACCATTAAACTCCTGACAAGGACTAAAGCCCACTACACCTGATAGGGACACCTTCGACATATTACAAACTAGGAGAAGGCTATAAATACCTCATAACCAGGCATGCTCCAAGTAATATCAAATATACTATAAGCTCTTAATATTCTATTCGCTTATCCTTTTTCGATCAAAACTAACTTGAGCGTTAGAGTGCTTTCGTCTAGGGTACCTCGGCTAGTTTAACGTGCGCAGATCTCAGATCTCGAGAGACAAAGCACTTGGATCATTCGACCTCTCTGGTCGAATTTACCTAAACACCACCATTTTCACTATAAACGACTTTCAACCTCATCTACTTACAGCAGATATCCTATAAACTCTAAGTGCAAGAAGGTTTAGAGAACTTTGAAAGCAGGAACTCAATCAGATACGATTTCAACAAAAGTACAAATAGATACTTCTATCCTATATATTTATAGACATTTTGGCGCAGGAACCCAAGCGACAGTAATAATTGCACCCCATGCCCTCATGCTTTGTATTTTGTGAAGTAACTAGTACATTAAATGTAGAAAAACTGCCACGAGCCCTGGTCAAGAATTCAAAAATTCTGGTCGAATATTCAAAAACCCCAATCGAGTTGTCAGAACTTTGGTTGAATGCGCATAATCGTGGCAACCACCGTAACCATCATTTAGTTATCTACTCCCTGCCTCTGCTCGTCGACAGGTTCGATCAGGACTGTGAGTAGGGGGGACTCATAATATGGGATAGCCTAACAGGCTCATAGTAGGCCCACTTAACATGCACGGTTCAACAATAGTTTTGGGCCCAAATGAGCTAGACTAGTCGACAATTGTATGGTTGAGCATGCTGTACTTGACCGCATTCAATAGGAGACTTGAAGCCTTTTAGCATGTTCAACCATCTCTCTGGTTGACCGTCCTGTCTGTTTGACTATAATCGACCAGGATGCTCAGGTCGGTGTTGACTCATACCCTCGTCGCATTTAGTGTTCTGACAAGCAGTACGCCTCCGTATTAATGGCACGTGATAGTTGGTATAGTCTCTATCACCAATCTTGTCACCATTTTTTACAGGAAGACACTTATCCAGAGTACTATTCACCCTAAAAAATAGGAGATGAATCCACTTGGAATAATACCTGGATCTGGATTGACCATTAATCCCCTGGCAAGGATTAAAACCTACTACACCTGATAAGGGCATCTTCGACATATTACACATCAAGAGAAGGTTATAAATGCTTCATAACTAGCCACGCTCCAGGTAATGCCAAATATACTATAAGCTCTTAATATTCTATTTGATTATCCTCTTTCGATTAGAACTAATTTGAGCGTTGTAGTGCCTTCACCGGGGGTACCTCAGCTAGTTTAACATGCGATGTTGCAGATCTCAAACCTCAAGAAACAAAGCACTTGGATCATTTGATCTCTCTAATCGAATTTGCCTAAACACTGTCCTTTTCATTATAAATAACTTTCAATCTCATCAGATACTATTTTATAATTAAATTTGAACTTTCATACTTATATATTTGTTATTTATCATTTTAGTTATTTCTTATCAAGATCTATTATAAGTTTGAACATATTAAAGATTTAGATTAATGTAATATTTAAATTTAATTGAAGTTTTAGTAAAAAATAAATTTTTAGGTGGACTTTCAAGCTAAGCTAAAGCTTTAGAATTTATTAAAAAGGCTAAATCTAATCTTAAAATAAAGTTTATTATAGATAATAAATTAGGTCTAAACTTGTTATTTGCATATTAGACTTGACTTATTTAAGCCAAAATCTAGTCTGACCTAACTTATTTCCACACCTAACTATAATCCATAATACGATTATATATTTGTCCTAAAATTAATTTTGCAAAAGCACCCTATCATTTTTTTTTAAGTTATTATTTGTGCTGAATTCGGTGTGTATGAGTGGAGTTAAAAAATAAAAAAAAAGAACAGAAAAAACCCAAACACTCTAGAAGCAAATCAATAACATAGATTCGAATGAGAAACCATTATCAAGTTTGTCGATTTTTTTGTTTCATTGATAGTTGTCGCAAGTGACTGTTCCTTTTGTCTTATTATTTATAATATAATATTTACACTTTGTTATTTTAAATTATGTACATAGAAATAATATGTCACGACGATTAATTTTAAAAATTATAGAAAAAGCGATTCAATTAGCGATAGAAGTGGCGAATTAAAATATCGATAAAAAAAATAATATTAGAGTAGAGTGAAAATATTTGGTAAAGATAACTTGTGCTTGAACTTTATGAGAAAACACTATATTACTTTCTAGTTTTTGGTTTTTAAAAACTTGATTAGGACACAATTATTAAATATAATTTATAAATATTTACTAAAAAATAAGAAATTTGAAAAGGCATACCTAAAATTGTTTGTAATTTCTATCATATTTTGTTTCTTTTGAAAACGATGGTATAAGTAGAGAAAGTATTTTAAATAAAAATCGAAAGGCCTAACTCTTACAGGCACTCGTGAGAAAGATTGATCATTATAAGAGCATGAAAAAGAAAAAGAAAACGGGAAAAGCATTTGTTTTGTGTTAAAATGTCATGGGCCTTTGGCGGGTGGATTGGCTCTTTTTAATTTTCCAAAGCGAAGGGAGTGGCAAACATTTTTGGTAGTTGTGATTTGGTGGTAGTGCTTCCACTGCTGTTTATGTTGACCCCATCAAGCTTTACATCCTAGTATTAAAATACATAAAATATCAATATTTAATTTTCTAAAAAGAATTTGAACATAGCACCAACATGAATTCATTACAAGTGCCACGTAGTATTTGAAGTATTCAGAAACTAAATAATGATTCCAGCATAGTGTTCAATAGATGCCCCACACCACACGTTTCAATTTTCAAACAATTACTTATTTTTTTTTTCCTTCTTTTTTCTTTTTAAGACATCCCAATTTGCAAGTGCGTATAGTGGCACTAGATGCATTGTTGTCTAGGCCCGTCATCCGGTTGGGCTTAGTAGTCACAGAGGGTGTCTTACACAAATCCAAGCCCAATCAAGTTTCTCGGACTTTATGGGCGCGCCCAGTCCAAGATCTTTCGCACAAAGCATATCGAATCTCAATAATTGTAGCGTGCGAATTAACCTTTTTGACGAGAATTTTTTGAAACTCAAAGCACGGGTATTCAGCAAAACTCCACATATTATTCCATTACATATTGTAATCGTGACAAATCCAAACCTCACTAAGTAAACTTCTTAGTTTTTTCACGTTATTGATACAAAAATATTCATAGTAACTTTGATCAGACCATACATCACATAAGCAAAACAAAGCATGAACATGAATTTTTCAGCCAGAAATCTGAATGGCCTTAACCTCAGGCTTCTTCACCCCCTCCTTAGGAACAGTGATAGTCAGCACTCCATTCTCCATGTTGGCTTTGATCTTACCCATTTTAGCGTTCTCCGGCAGGCGGAACCGGCGGAGGAACTTGCCGGAGCTCCTCTCCATGCGGTGCCAGGTGTCGTTCTTCTCCTCTTCCTCACGGCTGCGTTCGCCGCTTATCTGGAGGACATTTCCTTCCTCCACCTCTACCTTCACCTCCTCCTTCTTCAGCCCTGGGACGTCCGCCTTTAACACGTGGGCCTCGGGAGTCTCCTTCCAGTCAATGCGTGTGGCCGCCAACTGCGACGTCTCATTGGAGGAGCTGAGATGCCAGTCGCGGAAAGGATCCCACAGGTCAAGGGAAAATGGGTCGAGAACGTTGCTTCGGCGACCAAAAATACTTGGGATCAACGACATTTTTTTTTCTCTCTATACGTAGAAATTCGGGGTCTGTGTGCGATAAATGCGAATGTTGGGATTTCAGTACTTCTGCTAGCTGGCTATCTGCTGTCTGAATGCATTTCATGCTGCTATGATATTTATAGGGAAGGAAATGTAAGGTTTCTGATTTCAGTCATTGTGTCGAAGAGTTTAGAGAGTTCAGGAGATGTGCGAGAAAATTCGAGAGAAGTTGCCACTTCGAGAGAATGTAGAAATGTCTAGAGAGGTCAAGTAGCTTCACCAATTATATGCGAACACGCGTCACATAAGCCCGTTATATTCTAACGCCTAAATATTCAAAAATAAAAAAGAAAAGAAAAAGGAAATCCAAAAATGTTATCTGCAACACCTTTCTCTTTAAAAAAGAAAAGAAAAAGAAAGAAAGAAGAGCAATCCAACTCCTACGGGGTGTTTTTTATTTTTTTATTTTTTTCAAGACTCATTTTCATTTTCAGTAATTTTTAAAAATTAGAAGATAGTTATAATTTTGAAATGTAAATGAAAATGTATTTGAATGAATTGTTGGAAAGTAATAATTAAAGTAGTTGTATGCTTGAAAAGATAGTTGATTTATATTTTTTATATTTAAAAAATTTATTTTTTAAAGATATATATTTTATTAATTTTAAAATGATAGTGGTTATTTTATGTTAAATCAAAATTTAAATTTAATTAATATAATAATAAAAAAATAATGTGGATTTAGAAAGAATTTAAAAATAAAAATAAAAATATGGAGAAAGTGATGTTTTCTTTTTTTTCTAGATGAAAATGAAAATGGGAGCTGGAAATGAAGCCAAACGCCAACTTAGTATCTGCAATATATTACCTTTTCTTTTAGGCGCAATACCTTTCTTTTTATGAAATTTTCATTTGAAGAGTATTTAACATTTCATGACAGTTGGGGGGAAGTGTTGAGAGGTGGCGATGTTAGTGAGCATGCCAAAATTTTCGAGTCTACAAAAGTAACAAGAGAAAAATATGAACGAAATAAATATCTGAATTAGAATAAAAATAGTTACAATCCCATAAAAATATTTTCAAAAATTGTTTTTAATTTCTCTAATTCTTCTCTCTAAAATATGATTTAACCAGTTGAAATTATTTTTGAATTTCATGAATAATCTCTTTCGAAATATACAAAAGAAATTACAAACTATCTTAAGCATCAACGCCGAGTGGCCTATGACCCAACAGCATAAGTTTCCCATACAATGTGGGAGGTCAAAAGTTCGAATTTAACGAACTCCTGATGTGCGTATGTATAAATAAATAAAAAAAAAATTTACAAACTATCTTAAAATCAAATATTTGCTATGGGACCAAGGCCGTCAAAATTCGGTACCTTCGAGGATCTATATCCTACGTGTTGCAAAACTCTAACGTGGCATATGCTTGAAACTTGAGAGTTTAATGTTTGATTTGTTATTGCAGTTTTGGCTTGTTAATATTACCCCTATTTATACTTAATAGTACATATTTACTTTGAAGTATTAAGTTAAATATACTATTTTATTCAACAAAATAACACACATACTTTGATTGATTGAAACCTATTATTTATTTATTTTTTACCTGATATGAAAACTACTTATCCTGGAATGGGACATTCCACCTAGAAGGATGGATGTTCTCATCCAACCTTATTTATCATTTACTAGTAAGACCTAGTTTACTTGAACGGATATGGGGGGATGACGACCCACACATTTAACTAAATTCAATGAATATTATGTTTGGTGAAAGTCTGATAAATAAAGTAAGGCCTAACGCAGTACAGTATTTCCCCTGATGTGGAGTCCAACCCATTCCTAGGGATGAAAAAATTCTGCACAAATGACTTTATAGGATAAGAGATTAATTTATCCTTACGTCCTCCATTTAGCTATTGTAAATTGACGTGCGAACACTACGTCAAGTTGTCAACTCAATTCTTCTTATTCTTCTTCTTTATTTTTATCTTCCAACAAATCTACACACGAGAGTATAGTAAACCCTCCCCCATTCACAAGCTGCTACCCATGCTCACTACTATGGTGGCAAGTACATTACATTTTCGAATCCATAAATATTTCTAGCAATGTAAGTTCCCAAATTTTTTTGAGAAATATGATGTATTATTGTGAGTATATTACGACAAACTTGATTCTCACATAGGATTATTGAATGCTTCTCATTGGGTGTTGGTCTAAGTTTTTCAATTTCCATGTCGACGTCAATATTACCCAAAGTTGCAACATGTATTAGTTATTTGTTCATTTAGATTTTGCAAAATATATGCTGCGGGTTTGCCGTTTCCAATCGCACCGCGACAGTGAAAAAATTTTAGTCCCAACCACCAAGTGTCGATAATTTTGGTCCAAGCATGTACACGTTGGAGTCGGAGTAAAAAAAAAAAAGTGCATGCTGCAACCACGAAAAAACTGTGAAATTTGAACAAGGTCCGAGTTGTTTGCGCTGCAGCATGAGAAATATCACAGCAAACCTCTGCACACCATCGGCGTCTTTGACCTAGAGGGTTTTTGGGTAAGCTTATAAGCTCTACAAAACATCTTACAAAATATTAAAAACTTATAAGTTGATTAAAAGTGATGCTGCAAAGAGCTTTTCGTTCCGGAACTCCGGTGGATTAGAATAGTATTGGGCTTGAGATCTACAACCAAGAGCAAACGTAAACTAGCCGAGCTGCCCCGGCTAAGGCACTCCAACGCTCAAGTCAGATTTCCGGTAAGACGGAGAGTATAGAGAAAGTGTATAGTGAATAGTGTATTTGCAATACCTTGAGCGTGGTGGTGCTGGTAGGATTTATAACCTGATGATGGTGTGAATTTTCCCGAGTGCCCTTATCAGATGTACTTGGGTTTTCTTCATGATCGGGGTTTGATAGTCATTTTCTGCCCAGATCTCGGGGCTGTGCCACGTGGCGCAATCTCCTGTTTTCTTGGGTAGTCACATCAATGGGAGCGCGCCTCTGCCAGAGTTGTTGGCAGGGTTGTCAGGATTGGTGTTGGCAGGGTTGCCAGGGTTGGTGGAAGCGGTTACGTCCATAGGCAACAGTCACATCTACTACCACGTGTAATCATTGCTTAAAGGTTCAACTTGTTCCATTTGCAACCGAGGGTCGATTCATGTCGACCAAGCTTAGATGATAAGTTCTCAAACGGCCTCCAGGTCGATACGGGTTGACTGCGCGGCTTACCATACGGGGTCGATACTAGTCGACCGGTCTGACTTCGCCCTTGGGCTATCATCAAAAGACTTTGGAAGAGGCCCTCAGGTCGATACGGATCGACCACGGGGCTTCTTATACGGGGTCGATACTAGTCGACAAAAATGACTTGCCTTTGGGCTTAATGGGCTGAATCTTTTGAATCTGGGCCTGTTGGGCCTACTGGATTATATTGTATCACATTGGGCCTCGTGGGCTGTCTCATTTGTAGAAGGGCCTATTGGGCCTGTTGGGCTATCCCATATCATGAGTCTCCCCAACTCCCGATCCTGATCGAGCCTGTCGACGAGAAGGAGCATGGAGTTTACATTCAACTGTGCCTGGTAATAAACTCGACCCGGGTTTTTTGAATTATCGACCAGGGTTCTGTGGCGGTTACTTTTCATTAAATGCGGCTGTCACTGCGCGAGATACGAAGCAGCAGGAACGGGATACGGAGTGCGTAGGAACAGAATACGAAGCGGGCGGGAACAAGAATCAAAGCGTACCAAATAAGTTGTCATTATGACAGTTGTACGGATTTCAGCGCACGTTCGCCTATAAATAGGAGAGGAAATCCTTTCATTCTTACTTTCACAATTCTGAGTATCAGATTATTTTCAGCCATTGTTGAAGAATTCGCAGCCTACTTCCTGCTTGTTCCCTACTTCCAAACTAACACCGTAAGTGTTTGCGAACTCTGTATTATTTTCTTCATTATTTTGCGAAAGCATGTTTGGTAATACAAACTCGGGTAGCAATAGTTC
>JACGDI010002868.1:681855-710637 GCA_014898725.1 Jacaranda copaia
CGTACAAGAAGGGTGGGGCGGGGTGGGGTGGGGTGGGGGGAAGAAGACGAAGAAAGGTCAAATTTTCTTTTTTAATTCTTTAAAAAGGACAATGTAGGCATCTGGGGCTCATTTTCTTGATATATTTGGATTAAGAATGATATGCATAATTAGGATAAATAATGAGTTATTGTGTATCTTATTTAATGTTTGTTTGTATATTTTAAATAACTTGATATTCAACTTTGATTATTTGGTTAGCATGATTATCCCATTTGATAAATTATAATTTATTTTTAATTTAAGTTGAAAAACGTATCATATCATAAGGCCTTGATACACAAGCCATGTAGCGCCCCCTTTTGGGATAACCCCAAAGTTGGGGCACTAAATCGTTCAATCCTTAAGCATACACCATTACAACCAAAAAGTCTATACAATTTTTCACAATTTTTCAATACTAATACCAATAGCATCATAATCTTACAGCAATGTTTAACCCAAAATGCGGGAGTTACATCAGAGTGCGAAACATCATGATAAGGAGTTCAACAACATTCAAACCAAAAATGTCGTTTCTAATACCATGATTCTTACATATAAGTCATGAATATATTAGTCATCATGACACATAACAATATCTCTAACAAAGTAACCCAAAGTGTAGTCATATATACAGATACTTAACAAACTCCATTTCAATCATCATCTATTAGGTTGTCAGTCTTTAGATTCCACTGTCTGATACCTGTCTAAATATAGAGGAGTAATACACGAAGATGAGTCATAAAGACTTAGTCAGGAGAATGTAAAGCATCATATGATCAGTTGAACATCAAGATTTGACGGGTGCCAATCAATTAATAACAATGTAACACTAAAACAACAAATCAATGTCAAAGAAGGCAATAATGACAATCGAATTACTAGCAAATGCTAGGTCGGAAACTGAGATCATTGGCTCAACAGCTTGTTCATCTCAAAGAATGATAGTCAAGTTAAGAGAACCACACAGAATTAAGATAGTAACAATAAATGATAACAAATTGAATACCAAGTCAATAGAACCTCACAGGGTTCAGATCCTAACAATAAATGATAACAGATTGAATATTAAGTCAAGAGAACCTCACAGGGTTCAGATTGTAACAATAAATGATAATAGATTGAACACCAAGTCAAGAGAACCTCATAGGGTTTAGATCATAGCAATAAATGATAATGATAGTTAAGACAATGAAATTTCACAAGGTATATAAAGCAACAATAAATGATAATCAGTTCAAATGTCCAACAATAGAATCTCACAGAGTTCAAAACATAATAGTGAACAATAATTAGATCGAGAATCAAATAATAGAACCTCATAGGGTTCGACAGCTAATCGATAATAGTATCAATAGCAATGATAGGTATTAGATCAACTAACCCACAGGGTTCAATCACAATAATATTTCTTTACTCAAGGAATTACTAGGTCGGTGGATCATCACATTAATCACGTCAATGACACAGTCAAATTCTACTGGTCCTCAAGGTTAAAACCTCTGTCACCTATTCAAAATAAATAGCCTTATATCAATATCCATAATCAATCTTAATGACCATCAATACTTAGAATCATACCTGTAACTGCCTAATTCTGAGTAATTATCCTATTGATACTCGAGATTGATCATAGCAATCCAGTTACCAATAAAATCCAAACTTTAGTCGATTAAATCATGGTTACTTATAATTAGGGTTTGTACACTTAATATATGATATAACTTATAGTTTACATGAAATAATGTCATTTGAATTCACTAGGCTCATTTAATCGATTAAAGTTGTTTTGTTTTTATACTGGGGTGTCTTAATCGATTATTTCTATCACAATACACAAGAATACAAGGTTTGACGATGATTGGAATGCATAGATACACACATGCAATCACATATATATATACATCATCATTATCAACCGATATCTCTCAAATGAGTTGGAATCTCAATGATCAATTTGCGTTCATGCACTCCTGGGAACAAGGCAAAAATTTTGTCTCTAGGCCACCGTTGGCTGCCACCAAAAAATTCAAAACTATTGCCGTTAGATACCTTTTTATTGAGAGCTTTCCAATAGTATCCTCAGTTTCCTGTTTCTTTGCCAAAAAGTGGGTCAACCGACGCTTGAAAGTGCTAAAACTACTCAACTTCGCCGTTGGTTTTTACCCTCACTGCCGTTGATCACTGCCATGCAAGGTCACCATGCAGCTCTCCTCATTGAGTACTACACTGTACACTTTTTAGATTGGCCGTTGGTCGCCAAAAAATAACAAACCCAGCTACTATTGTGAGTTGTCTCCATCTTGGCCTTCTTCGCCATATGTCTTTGGTGGTTGTCTGCTGTGGGTGATGGTGTTTTCAAAGAGAGAAGGTGAAGGTGATCACAATTGAGGTGTTGGGTGGAAGAAAAAAGGTGGTGTGAGAGGTTAGTGGTGGTTGCTAGTGGTGGAGAGAAATGAAGGAGATGAAGGTTGAAGAAAAATGGAAATGAAGACTCGGTTCAAGCTACCCATTTTGATTAAATCAAGTTTTTTTTTTAAATCTACTAATATAAATCCTCACAACAAGTCCTCTCATATGATAAAATTAGACATTAAAACTTATTATTAAATAAATAGTACAATTACATCTTTTAAAATTGTATTTTGACCTATAAAACTTTTGAAATCTCACAAATATTTAATTAAATCTTCATAAAATAATATTAAATATAATATTAGTGTAATGCAAATTATAGGGGCCAAGTTTGACCTTAAATGCATGCCAGGCTCTACCTATATCAAGGGCTTCTAAAATTGAACCAAACATTAAAATTGAGTTGGATTGTGTATCTATAATGTAATATCAAAATAAGCAAACGAGCTCTAGATGTATAAAGTTGAAGGTTCAATTGCAAATCTCATAGTTTACTATTTGAATTTGGACGTGATGAGTAATTTTTCTGAAAATTTAGGAGTTTATCAATCAATTAATATTTTACAGTGTGTATTCAATTAATTAGATATTTTGCAGGCAGTTATTTGCAGTTTTCCCAAGTATTTGATCTAACATTAAAATTGAATTTGATATAAATATAAAAAAATTAATAAATCAAATAATAACTTTTTTACATCAAAATTAAAATTTTAATATGAATTATAATAACTTGACTAAAACAAATTAAGAAAAGAATAACATTCTGAAGCATTTAGAAAGTAATTCAGTTCAATAACAGCTAAAAAATGCCTTAAGTTGATTCATTATTCAACAAGCATGGGAACATACCATAATATATGTGAAGGATATAAAAGGGACCTATATTTAGCAAAAATAGATGATACGAAAAACACACAAAGTTAATTAAAAATACCCAAAATACAAAAAATAACCTTAAGGGCCTATTTACTTGAAAGGATGATGTGGGATATTGGGTTACATCCCATATCATCCCAAGTTTACTTGGAATGCCCTAGGCCCTAGATTTGGCATGAGGCCTACCACTATTTGGACAAAATAAGGGATGAGACATCCGACCCGAGGGGTGTGATAGTTTTATCATGCAAATTGGGCCAGTGACGATGAGGTGCAAATTGACTAAAGTGGTCTTCCATGAATTGGTGATAAATATCCTTTGTCCATTCCCCTTTGTAGAACAACTTCTGCTACCATGACATACCCATAATGAAGTTGCATTTTGAATATGATAGGGTTATGTGCAATGTGCAAGCATGCAAGATGTGAGTTTTATTTGGATTTAAATATTAAATAGGCTGGAAGTATCGCATGTGGTAGTTAATTCGGGAATTAAGAGTTGTTCATATGCAATTAAATTGTTCTTGTCTACTTTCTATAATGTTTTTCATTAAGCATGAGCTAATACGACATTTTGTACATGAGTTGTTCAATCAAGGTCATGGGTCTTTCACATACTAGCTGCTAATATTCCATGCAAACCAAGACTAGTTCAATCAAGAAGATATGAAGAAAGGATCTTATAGCAGCCTTTATCGAGATACTGGAGGATTTGATTCTAGGCAAATGCATCCACATTGGAGCACATAAATACGTATAGGAAGGAAAATTTCATTGATAATGAGATGCACATAAATAGGCTTACAAAATGATTACTAAATACTCACAACTTAAACTATACTACCAATCAATCTTATTATCTATTGCATTATGACACTCATGAATTTATAAATCCAATGGCCAGGCTATTAGCAGTAAGGACCTCCACAATTATAGATAATTTCGCTATGCCTTTTGCCTCAATAATTTCCTTCATATAATGCCAATGTACAATATTTACCATTGCCTTACCATTTCAGTCTTGGAAGTTGATTTTTCAATCTTAACAATTGAAAGAGACATTTGGAATTAAGGTCTATTAGAACGGAGCCATGTGCACAGTGTTATTCGAATTCATATGTATTACCGTGTAAAATTAGTGCTTCAATATCATTGTAAGTATGATATTACAAAGTTTAATTAATACACATTAACTCATGTACATAGGCTGATATAATTGTGAGATAACAACCACATCAACTATAAAACACTTTATTTTAGACAAATACATTTGTTCTAATTTTAGCATAAAAGGTAGAAACAAAACATTAGCCTCTGAAAATATAAGGACATAGTACGATGTGTAACTCTTGCAATTATTTTCAAGATATTCATGATAGAGCAAGTCTTCTTCCATTATATCTCACTATAAAGTGGAGTAGCATCCAAATAGTTGTGATAGTGATAAGCTAGGATATGATCATAAAGCAAATTAGCAACTTTTCCCTCTACTTGCACTTCTTTACATATGCATCAAATTGAGAGATCCTTCTTAGCAATCCAGGAAAAATTTATTTTGATTTATGACACATCTCAGGGTCAACATATTCGAAAGTCACATAAGCACAACCCGTCAAATACCAGCTCAAAAGTGTGTATGCTGTTGTAAGTTGAAAAACTTCACAATATCATAAGAAACCTCTAAAATACTTCATTCAGACACCATGAATGTCAATAAGAAAAGTTCACATCAATTTGTAACTAACATTACGCACCCCCATAAGCTGGGTAAGCTCAGAATCTTCTCCTTGGGTTTCTACTTGTAGTGTCTCCTCTTAGGATGACCCCTAGTTGAGGCGCCATTCTGTTCAATCTTAATTCAAACCCATAACAAGCAATAGGCCCATAAAAAATATTTCAAACTTATCAGAAATAGCAATGGATTTCAATTTAAGTAACCTCAATAAGAATTATTAGAGCTAGCAACATACTTCAACTTAATCAACTTTCACAAAACATGATATACAAGCTTTAGTGATCCTATAACATACAACTTAAGTACTAAGTACATAGCATTAGTAGTTCCAAAATGTTCAACATAATATATACACCTTGTAGATGTTAAACTCAGACCTAACATATCTCAATATCTCTAGGGTCACAAAACATGCCCAAGAATGCTCACAAGCAAATACACACGGCTATTCTAATACAATAATATACGCATTGATCTGACTGAAAGTTTGAGTTTATCATTCAATCATGCCTGAGAAAATATAGAAGAAACATGGGGTAAGTCTAAAGGACTTAGTGAGGGATATTCATAATAAAGAATAGAAGGGATCTATTGGGAAAAAAACAACCCAACAAATCATTAATTAATGATAAAAATAGGAGCAGATCGAATACAAGCAATCAAGTATCAATTTACAAATGGATCAATTACAGATATTTAGGAACAATTACAAGTATTAATAAGTTCAAAGCTATCAATAGGTATTAGCTTAAGGGTTGTGACTATCGGCTCAAAAGGCCTGAGATAATCTCAACTGGATCTATTTAGGAGAAATGGTTCATCTCAATCAAATTAGTTCTCGAGATACTACAAAAAACTTATTTGACCTGGACAACAACCCGATCTAGACCAAAAAGCTTCACTAAGCTTCACTACACTTGTTGCTCCATGAGCAGGGTACAAACAATCAGATTATAGTCAAAATATAGATTAAAGCAGAACAGACTTATCAGATTCACCTTATCTTTAGTTCTGGGCTTATAATTTATCCCTTATACACAACAGGGATTAACATCTTATTACTTAATCTAAGAGTTTTAGGCTTACGGCTTATCCCATGCACACAGCAGGGATTAATATTTTGTTGCTCAGCCAAGTGTCATGGGCTTACGGCTTATCTTACCTATACAGGAGGGATTAATGTTCTATTACTTATTCGAGAGTTCAGGGCTTATGGCTTATCTTATGCGCACAATAGAGATTAACATCCCTTTACTCTTATATGACAATCACAAACTATAATAGATAATAGAATAGATGAATAATAGGTAATTAGATAACAAACAAATGGGAACAAGTGCAGAATAATATCAAGTATTGATCGAGAAAAATAACAGAACAATAACAAGTACCGAATGGTAACAAGTACAAAATAGATAACACTTAGAAGTTCTGGGCACCAAAACAAACAAGAATAACTCAACAGAGTGAAATAGGTACTAACCCTCATAGGGGTACACAAATCAAGTAACCGATTACGAGCAAGTACACAACTAAGTACAAATTTCAATAAAATGAGCAAGTATCATTCAAGCAAGTGTGAGCAAGTATAATCAACAAGTTAATCCTCATAGGGGTTATGCTGCAAGAACTTGTAGGTATAACAAGGCCAAAATAGCAGATCCACACCTCTAAATTCTCAGAAAAGTCGGCAACAAACATCAATCTACTAGTCCTTGGTACCTAGTCTTTCGTCACCTATCCAAAATAACATTTTCACAATCAAAATTCACATTCAGTCATAATAATCATAACTAAGCCATTAATAGTCTAAGTTTACTAGACAATCGATTAATATGATAGTTTTAAGCTTAAACAATACTATCACCCCAAAATGGCTAATAAGGTTGATTTTTTACACAATCTCTTCATAATATTACCCTAAGATCACAACAATAGCTTAATTCTTCGTAATTAATCCTAACAATGTCACTTAGATCTTAAATTCATAGACTTAGAGTATTCTTCTTACAATACTCGATAATTTCCCATAATCTTCATAAAATAATACTATACAGTTTTTACTGAACTCATACTGGCACATGCATACACTAAGTCTTAGTTGTACATCATCTCAAATCACCTAATTACATATCACAAGTTCCAATTTCATAAATCATAGTTAAATTGCTTAATTATCTCAATTAATCCTAGCAGTACATAAAATAATATAGATTCAAGTCCACTAATTACACTATAGTCCATGCATGGAGTTATATATATATATATATCAATCTCATATAAATCCTCATCTTTGGTATATTACAATGTCCAATGGAAATAATGGCACATCGCATGTAATACATATATATACATACAAATATCTATATCTAACTCCTTTTTACCCATGAATCTGCTTAATTTGACCTCGAAATCACAAACTAAGACCACTACCACAATCACTATAATGAGGTGAAGATTCTATTTCAGAACTGCTATCGTGTTGTCAGCCACCGAAAAATGTCAGTGCCACCACAAAGTGTTGTCTTTCAACCTCACGAGTTTGATTCTGTGGTCAATTTCATGTTTTGTTGTTTGTAGTGCCACCAATTGGGCTTTGAAAGCTTCAGCACCATTACTTGCAATCGTCTTAGTTTTCTCTTTTCCTATCATCGATGGTAGCCTAAGTTCTCAACCCAATACACCAAACTATTCCTTGAGCTGCCCTATTCAATAAGTGCCGCCCAGAAACCCCTTTCCACTGCTGCATCACTGAGCTCACCACTTGCTATTGCTCTTTAGCTTCGGTCCACCTTTGCTTTGCTATCTGCCAGTGCCATGTGTATGCATGAGGTATCAATGTAATCCTGAGGTTGAGGGGTAGTGAGTGGCTAGATTGCTTTTTGGAAATAGTGCCTATTCGAAAAAATTATTGGTGGAGGGGGAAGGGGGTTTTCGGTGGTGAAAATGAAAGAAAATGGAGATGGAAATGAAAATTAGAATACATATAATAAGATTTTTTTGGATTCTCAATTTGACCCCAAAAAGTTTCTATCTCATTCAATTAAATCCATCAAATTGAAAGGGTCTTTCTTCAATCAAGCCCCATATAATAGTTGGTGCCTAACATTTGACCTTTTAATTGAAAGTACTAGCCATGCAGCCCCAAAATTTTGAAAATATGCCCCAATCAAGTTTCTAAAAATTACAAATTTACCCCCCAAAACTTTTGAAATTCTTACAATTAAGTCCTTTTTTATTTATTTTCTAAACCCTAGAATCTGATTTATCAATATCTTAAATTCTAGATCCTTATTTCTCAAAAATGCCGAATTTTAGGCATGTTACACTACTTGTCCATGACGTCTGGGTATGCATTACATAACTGCAATGGCATCGATCAAGATTATTACAGTTGTTGGACATTAATTTGGCATGGGACAAAATAGAACTACAATAATAAACAAAGAAGTTAAGAAGAACAAAGGGCATTTATATCCAGGCTACATTTTAAGAATGGACACCACGACCATATAATTACCATTGTTGTAACTACAACATCCCAAAGGAAGTGTGGCATACAAGGTTACTTGGCAGTGGAATCTATCTAATGTTGAAACGAGAAAAGTAAATGAGGGATGTGGTAAATAAGGAAAGGGTAGTTTATTCAATACATTATTTATCCACAATTTATCATCCATTTAAGTAAACGAATAATAAAATTATCCACCATCATCCTACATTTTATCCCATAAAGGAAATATACTTAATCAGATATTAAATTATCATAATCCCACTATTCATCTCTCATTTTATCATATCACCCCATATCTCATATCTAAAAGTAAATGGGCCCTAAGATTATTGGCAGAGAAGTAAAAAATAAAATTTACATCTTTTAACTCTTGCTCGATATTAGAGATGGCAATGAGGCAAGTTAGAACTCGAACCGAAATGAACCTATCTTGAATGAAATGTGTATGGGGTAGTTTAACGACGTATAAGGCAGGATATGGGGCATGTTTATCAAAAATTGATAGATTTAGGATGGATTTTACCCGACCAACCCAATCTTTCTCATGTGAATGACTAGTTAGGGCTCGTGTCACATGAAAAAAGGAGAGGAAAGATAAATCTAATGAAATGAATGGCCCTTGCTTGAATGTTACCTGTATGCAAGGAATTTGGTAAACTAGTATATCAAGATTTCCTTCTTCTTGCTCTCTAATATGTCCAATAAGAATAACAAAAGTAGTCATCATCTGACCAATCGACTTGGACACCAAACTGCACGTGTCGGGTCATTTTGTCTCACTTTAAATGGAATGTCTCTCTTAGTTATACTGCACCCCAACAATAAAATAAATACAATAATTATAAGAAATATATTATGTATATAGATTATTTTTTTATATTTTGAAAGTTAATAAATGAATATGTTGGTATATTTTCAATATATTTGATTTGAAATAGAAGTGTGTATTTGATATAAATTATGATATGTTTGGATTATTATTAATTCAATAATCAGACCAAAATAGTATATCTTTTGATATATTTTTTATTTTTTGAGGCTGGTGAGGTTGATTGTAATATATTTAGATTGTTAATTTAATTTGATCATTAGAATACAATAATATAATTTAATATACTTTTTTTTTATTTTGTAGGATTGGGGAAAGATGGGGCAAAGTGGGGTGGGATGTTCTTGGGACATGCAGGGTGGGGTGGGGTAAGGGTAGGGTGAGGTGGGTTGTAAAGTTCATTAATCATGATATTAGGGTAGGGGTAGTGGGATCTTGCAAAGCGAGGTGTATATTAAGTTAAACCCACCTTAAATGCATTCCATTGCTGTCACTGCACAACATTATTCTATGCCAAGTTCATTAATCATGATATTAGCATATACTCCAACGCAAAATGCAAGACTCCCCAAAAAGGCAACACACGCATTTGTACTCGTGGGAAGAATGTATCTAGCATTCACTGCAAAAACCTTTGTCCAACTCCATAATAAGTATTTTGTCTCCCATCCCTCCCTTAAAAGGAAAAAGAAATGAAAGTATCCAAATTCTTATTTTGAGCATATGTTGGAATTCATTTTGGAAAAATTTAATTGCTCGCAACAGGGTTCATTATGAGGTTATCTATATTGAAAATTTGAAAAATCTCCTCCCTACATCAAATTGTTCGATACTAGGAAAATATAACTTCAATCTTGCCATAATAAGAACTAGTTCAAATCTCACTCAATCGAAAGAATTTGGGATAGTTTGGATTGAAAATTTGAGTCTTCAAATGGAATCATTAAAAACGAAGTTCCTTTTCTTCTCCATAATTCTAATGATTGATTATACACAATTGTTCCCTTGATTGTATTTCCTAATTACAACTGATATTTTGATTTTTTTTCTTTGTTGTATTGTTCTGAACCTTGTACAAATATGTTGAATATTGTTAATGAAATGTGCGAGCTTTTCACCTTCTAGTACCTCTCATATAGTATCACAACTTATGTTTAACAATATTTTTTTTATTAATCCTATGGCCAATGATTCATTCTCGTCTTGGGGCTAAGCAACAACCTTAGTTCCTCAACTATGTCCATTTAGTTATTGCCACCAAATTCATTATATCACTACAAAAAATTTTAAATATAGCGGGGGTTTTAAACCCCTACTAACACCTTTACTGCTGGTTTCCCAAACCTCCACAGTTATTTGTCCTGCAAATTCCTAACAAGGGTTTTTGACCAATTGCCATTACAATCCTTGCTAATAATTAAGGGAATTTGTGGGGCTTCATTTTATTTAGTGGCGGTTGAGAAACCCTTGCTAGATTAAAATGAATTAACTTATATAATTTTATTGGGGGTTTCAAACCCCCACTATTATTTAAATGAATTATTTAATATAATATTTGCTGGGCCTTAAAACCTCTGCTATTATTTAAAAAAAATATTACTTTATATATCTTAGTGGGTTTTTTTTTAACCCCAACTATTATTATTCTTTATAATTTTAGTGATGGCTTGAAACCCCTGCTATTATTATATAAAATAATATCCCGTATTAATTTTTTTGATAAATTTTTGATATCCTTCTATGCTATTTCATATGCTTGTGAATAGAACTTTCTACTCAAAATACTCAAAATTCAACACAATCAATTGATTCTAAAATCAATCTATTAAAATTGAGTACGAAAAATTTTAGCATTTTCAAAACATTAACATTCTCAAAATATCAACATTCTCAATAATGTCAACATCAAAATCCACAAATACTAAATTATTCAACTTTGTTTCACATGTTAGTAGACCTATAAATGAGTAGCTAATGAGGATCTTCATTGTGATATTTGATTGCTAGCACTTGAAGATCTTCTTACTGGAGAAGTAGGTGGTTCATGTTGACTACCTGTACCGCATGATTGTGCTTGTGGGAGAAACAAATGAGTATTTTAGAAGAGTGAAGCAGCAATATTTAAGCTATAAAACAAAAATGTAAAGAAATACCTGTGGAGGAGGTGATTCAAAAATAGGAGCGACCTTATCGGGAATCTTTCTCTCTTTAATTAAAACATAGGTCTTGAATGCATTCATAGCATTTTTCAACTAGGACTCTAATTGAACCAGCCTATCCATGTTTTGCAAATTACTGGATTTACCATTAGATGAAAAACCACTTAAACCACACATTGGGAGGCTTGTATTTCCAAAGTAAGATGTGGGTGTCACACTTAAACCCATACATTAAACTCCCCTAGAGTGCTCATTTCCCAAGGTCTTGGCAATAGCATCATTAGGAGAAATAATAGAATTAGCGGCAGGATCATCATTTCTTTCTTTCTCAATTTGCTCCTACTAGACCAAAAGAGTTGTTCTTCGCATTTAAATACTGAAATGATAAAGATTAAATTACTCTAATATCATTTTGCTAAGTTTGTTCTAATTGTAATCATGCTTATTACATATACAAATCTCCACTTTTATCTAGGTGAATAGAAACTGAACAAATTAAATAAATAAAACTTACTCCTTGTTGTCTTGCGTGTCATTTACCCATGATCCATCCCTATGCTTATGAGTTGCGAGGAATAAATGACCATGACCTACGGGATGCCCATATTCAATTGCTTGAAGTTTTCAAATGCAACATAATAAATAAACTTAATTCATATATATCCATGTATTTTTAGGAAAAAAATTGAAAAAATAACAAAAATTGTGATAACTACCGTCTCATGCCTTCTTTTTGCATTAGACTTTGATCCTCCAGTGTGTGACACTCTTTGTTTCTTTCTATTCTCAGCATTCTTCTTACAAAGCACCAATAAATATTACAGTCACAACATTAAGTATATAGTGTTAATCAATATCTCATAACATTAATATATTTGCAATTTTACCTGTGTCTCTGGTATTAGACAATAATCAACATAAGTTGCTCATTGATCTCGTCCAATGCCCTTTGGAACATTGCTTATTAGCTCATTTATACTCTTTGTATTACCAGAAAACTCATTCCAAATCCTACACCTACTTTCAGCCTACTTCTTTCCAATAGATTGTAGAACATATGGTCTAGCAATTCCCTCAGTTGTCTAGAAACAAAATTGAGGCTTCAAAAAAATAATTTTCTCATTTTTATGAACTTATCCATTTACATACTAAATTACCAACATTTAGTAAAATCACTACTAATAATACAATTATTATACCTTAATTGCATTATTCCAAGAATGGTCAACGTAAGACTTTGGCACATTTGTCCACTTCTTAAAGTTGATTGGGAACATTGAAGAATTAGCAGTGAAATTTCCACAAAATCCTACAAGAAGGCCTTGCTATTCTCCATATGGAACATCCAGATCATCAAATTGGACAACTATTTGCACTCCACTTGGTAAGTGAAAAACATCTTTTACTTTCAACTTGATGGTTTTAGTAGTTCCTTGTGAATCTGGAATGAGTAAGAATTACAATAGTGAAACTATAAAGTTACAAGTAAATATATTGATATATAGTTACTAGAATTGAGAAAAAGAGCCTTGTTAATGAGATTAAAAAAATTGATATACCTTTTGTTTGTACGGTCCAAAATAGCTTTGATTCATACCCAATATGAGTATACTGTGATGAATTTGAAGTTTGTATTGTAGGTTGAGTAGTGTGTGGAGGAGAATATAGAGTTTCATTTGTGTTTGCATTTAAAGAGAAGGAATGTTTCAATGCTTGTAGTGGAGCTGATTGTGTAGGATAATACGAAGGAGCTACTGGTGGAGAAACATGTGGCTAAGCCTGTGTTGGAGATGATCTTGTTCCAAGCTATTTTGATGCTTCTAATATATGATCATGTGGTTGAATTAAATGGCAAAGCTTGTGCTGATTTATGTGTATTTTTAAAACTCTTAGTCTTTTGCATTGCTGCATATGAAAAAAAAAAAATTAAATATGAGAGTACAATTTGGTCCAATATACAACATGGATTTCTTGAAAGTCTGTGGACGTGGGGCCATAGAGTGTTCTCTTAAGCTTGTGATATGGTGTAATAATTCATGTCCCTTCCAACATATTATTGTATAATTTGTGCTCCAACAATTAAAGCTAAAAATTAGTCCAATAGAAAAAGAAGAATATATAGATCACCCAAAAAACTGCCTCATTTTCATATAGTTATATACGTTGTATTTTGAGTGACTGATTCTTGAAGGAATCTTAATGAATGATCATTCATCAACCCCCTATATATACATATATGTTGCCTCATCCATTAATAACTTAACATCACCACATAACCAAATCAAATGCCATTTAACTATGCTTCAATCATGCATTCCTTTATCTTAACTCTCTTACCTACCTACTACTACTCTATCCAACCTTTTTCTTTTCAAAAAATAAATAGTATATATTTTTGCTAGTACTTTGACACCCTTAAAACAATACACAATAAGTGTGAAAATTTTGCAAAAGAATCTCAACCCCCTTTTTCCACATGATAATATATATTTTCTCTTATATATTTTAATTAACAACAATTGACTAACAACTAAATTTCCCTTTTTCTTCCATGCCTTTTGTTGTTGTTTCATCGAATAGATGCTATCCAAGTGTCATTAATTTTTCTTTCTTTTTTTGATGGAATCTCTTGAGAAAAAAATGGAATAAGAGTATTGCCGTTGTACTTTTATCTTAGTGCAGGCCATGAAGTGTATATACATATAATAGGTGATAAAAACAAAACAAGAAGTACGCACCTTCCCTTTATTGTCAAGAAATGGCAGCCCCAAAGTCTAGATTTTTAATTGGCTCAGCACATTACAATATATAGTATTTATGGACATACTCCAACTTAGACATAACCACTACTCCATTTTAATTAAAGAATGAATTGTTGACCACGGGCTGCTAATGCTAATTAATATAATTATCATAATTAACCCAAACTAATTACTACTATAATATATTATATCCCAACTAAAACCCCATTGTCTCTCATAGTATGTTCACATCATAGACTGATGCAAAGGCTGACTTCCACATGTTAACATATCAACATGACCATTACAATTGATCATTTCATTTTTTGACATGTTTTATAGATCAAAGTATATTAGACACTATACAGTCTAGGTATTCTAAGAAAGGTAAGGACAGGATGACCATTTAACTAAAAAGCTTAAACTATAAGAGTAGTGATGAAACATAGGACGTCTAACAAGGTTCATAATTAGGAGGATAACAAGTGTAAGTCTACATGATATAACATCTGGAACAGACTAAATAAATAGGGAAAATTCCATATTTTTCCTCTGTTTTCTCTCATTGATCTCATAGAGCTTGAGAAGAATCAAGTCACAAACCACCATGGCTAAATTTGCAATAACTATTATTCAGACAAAGCATTAGTTTTCTATTTTTACTTTCATTTCCCTAAGTGGAAATTATTAGGAATAATTGCATAGTTAACAAATATAACAAATAAAATAATTAGGAATAATTACTAAAGACAATTTCTTAGAAAAAAAATAGAGAGAGGAAATGCCAAAAAAAGTTCTGAAGATGTCACTTAAACTCAAATATGTTCAAACTTTCTCCTTAAAAGTGTTCACAATCTCTAGAAGATGTCACATATGTCAAAAAAAGAATAAATATGAAAAATAATCAGTAACATAATATAATCCTTATGTATAGATACATACCCATACACAAAGAGAGATAGAGAGAAAGAGACTCTTACCATGTATTATAATAAAATTAATTCAATTTTAACCAAAAACCTATATGTAAAAAGCAACTAAAACAACTAAAGAAAAACCAAAGAAAAACTAATATTAATCCGATACTTGATCATCTATTTCAATGTCACTATAAGTTTTTGCCCTAACTTTGTCACCATCTTCATCTGCCGTATGTAATTGAATATGTTCACTCTCAATGTCAAAGAACCATTGAAGATCTTGCTGCTGTTATGGTTCATTTTCATGTATGCCCTCTTTGTGATCATCAACCATGTCATACACATCTCTTGGTTTAAGATGCATAGCAACACTCCAACCTTCATTAACCTCATGTTCTACGTAGTAAATCAATTGTGCTTGTGAAACTTCAATATAAGAATCATGGTCTTCACATTGACCCATATGAATCAATCTAGAAAGATTTATAGAATTAAAGTTCAAAGGATCCTTTTTAAGCCCTATTTCTCGAGTAGTGTTAGACCATTGACATTTGAAGGGGGTAACCATGAAATGACCATGGTAATTAAGCCCAATGATATTTGCTAACTTCCATAATAGGACAATTCTACTTGCCTTCCATTTCCATCTACACTACTTGAAACACATGATGTGTTAGAGTTAGGAACATTCTACTATTTTGAGTTTTTGATCCATGCTCTCGAGCTAAAGTCCAAAATTTAAACCCATTAATGTTATATGCCGTGAATTTTCTTGCATCAATAATTGGTCCTTTTGCTAGAAACTCAAGATTAACTGGAACTGAGTTTGTTATGTTTGGATTCATAATCTAAAATGAAAGATTATTTCATGTCATTATCGAACAATTTAAAAATAATTTAAACCAAAGAAAAAATTAATTATTATTTATTATGACCCTCTTTGGGAACCAATCAACAAACTCTTTATTAACTCTCTTTTCTATCTCCGTGGTTGAAGGCCTTCGACCTCTTCAGCTACTCTTTATGTGATCTCTAAATTCACTACGCACAATAAATATGTAATACATATGTGTATGCTAGCTTATATCAATGTACTATATATGACATAAAATTTATTCTAAATACTCACGAAATAAATGGTTGCATTGCTTGACAATTTAGTGGCACATATCGCAGAGCTTGTAATTTTTTCAAAGGAGTTAAAGTAAACTTTAAGGCAGACCCTTCTAGTTTACTAATTTGAGGAAACAATGAATATGCTTCACATGTCATTAATGTATCATTTGGTTCATCATTAACATGTCTTGGTCTATTTACCTGTGTCTTAGTCTCCTCAAAATACCATGAGCAAAGAATAAGGGCTTCTTCAGCTAGGTAACCTTCAGCTATTGACCCTTTTGGTTGTGCCTTATTGTGAACTAAGGACTTTAAGTAACCTAAGTACCTATGTAAATATTAGTAAAGAATTAGTGAAATTACAAGTTTTTAAAAGATCAAGTAAAAATGAATTAAAGAATTATTTATCTTTCAATAGAATACATCCATCGATAATGCACAGGACCTCCAAGTTTTCCCTCATCAACTAAATGAATTGTTAAGTGCACCATAATTGTGAAAAATGATGGAGGAAATAACATCTCTAAATGGCTCAAAGTGAAAGCAATCCGATCTTGGAACTTTTTAAGGTCTAAGAGGTTCAGGCATTTTTCATAAATTTGTTTAAAAAATGAACAAAATTCTATCAATACTGTAGCCACATTGTTTGGCAACACATTATGGATGGTTAAAGGTAATAGTTGCTCCACAATGATATGGCATTCATGGCTTTTCAAGCCAAAGATCCTTTTATGCTCTAAATCAACACAGTGGGAGATGTTGCTTGAGTAGCCATCCGGTACTTTAACATTCTTTAAAGTATTGAGAAATTGTTCTGTCTTGGAATTTGGAATTGTGAAGGATACAAGTGGACATTTGCCATTCTCTTCTGGTCAAAGATCATGCCTTATACCCATGGCTTTTAGATCTTTACAAACTTTACGATTATCCTTTGTATTCTTTTTCTCATTTAGAAAAGTGTATATGACATTGTTGCATACATTCTTTTCAATATGCATAACATCTAGATTATGATGCAACATGTTAAAATCCCAATAAGGAAGTTTGAAAAATATACTCTTCTTTCTCCGTTGTTGAACTTTTCCTTCTTTGATACTTTTTCTCCTAGGCCTTTTACTCTTACAACCTTTTTCTCTATCACTAACTTTAGGTGTAGATCTAAAAGCAACATTAATATTCTCCACTTTTTTCAAAATTTCACTGCCTGATAATCTGATCGATGGATTTCTTTCCTCTGTACTACCATCAAAATGCACTCGATTTAATCTAAACTTGTGACTTTTTCCCAAAAATGTGGATGGCCCATAAAGCACAAATTTTGACTAAAAGGGAGTTGACAAGGATCTGCATTGAAGTTACAAATAGGGCAAGCAAGGCCAGTATGTGTATTCCATCCCGATACAGTGCTAAGACCAGGAAAGTCAGTAATTATCCACAAAAGTGCTGTTTGCATTCTAAATTTTTCATTCATTGATGAGTTAATGTTTCCACTCCTTCATTGCATAACTTGATCAACTCCTTGATAAGAGGTTGTAAGTACACATCTATGTTATTTGTAGGCATTCGTGGACTCAGAATGATCATCGAGAGCATGAAGGATGATTGTTTCATACATATCCAAGGAAGAAGACTGTTGGAATCAAAACCACAGGCCAAATGCTATAGTTAGTACTCATTGTTTCAAAAGGATTGAAACCATCTGTAGTTAGACCAAGATGAACATTTCGAGGATCAGAAGCAAAATCAGGGTGCATTCTATCAAAACTTTTCCATGCCTCACCATCTCTTGGATGTTTAATCAATTCGTGTTATTATTCTCTAAAGCATCCTACCTCATTTCTTTAGTAGTCTTAAAACACATAAATAATCTTTGTAACCTTGGTTTCAATGGAAAATATTGTAAAATTTTTGCAGGTTTCTTCCTCTTCTTTTTATGACACGCTAAAAATATTATTTCTACTCTCATGGCTATTTGACTTCCATCTAGAGGTACGGCATCTCCTGCATTTTTTCCTTACAACATCTTCTCCCCAATATAACATACAATTATTTGGACATGCATGTATATTTAAGTATAGCTAAGACCAAGTTTGTTAATAATTTTCTTGGCCTCATAGAAAGAATTTGGTATTTTCACATCCTCAAATACATCTTTCAACAACTCTAGTATCATAGTCATTGCCTTGTCACTCACTTTGCATAAGCACTTTATGTGGTACAATTTCACCAAAAATTCTAAATTTGAGTATTTCTTGCACCCCTGATATAACTCTTCATTTCCATCTTTGAGTAATTCATAAAAGTCTCCACAATCTTTATTAGACTCATCATCTATAGCTTCATATCCAACCATTAGTTGTTGTGATGTGCTATTCTCAGTGACATGCTGTGTTTCAAATCAAAATGCGTCGTTGATCATCATTTCCATAGGATTATTAGGACACACAACCTCTTGCACAATATTTGTGCTTCTAGGAGGCTGTTGTACACTTTTTCACCCTAAAAAGTCCAAACTTCACTTGGAAAAGGCTTGCAAATCTAGTGCTCATGCACTACATCTCTTCTCAGCCATTTCATAAAGCCACATTTTGGACAAGGGCATGTAATTGCATCTTCAACGAATTTGCAAATGTAAAGTTCAAGAACTTGTCTAACCCATTAAAGTACTCAATTGTATTGTGTGGCTTTGCAATCTAGGACTTATCAATCGATATTATAAAGACACTAAATTTAAAATGCAAAACATTTAAGAAAAATAGAAATAAAATGTATTATATAAACCAATAAAAAGTTATTGGTCAAACATCGAAGAGACAACAAATCCTAACAAGTTCTAAGGAATATATATAAAGTCTCAAATGCCCATATTTAAAATAGACAATAAATACAATATTGTTTAACCAATAATAGAAGTTCTAAGGAATAATTAGTACTCAAATTTTCACTATTACGCTTCGTTACAGTGGAGAAGGCAAGAATCACTAAAATATTTCTTCTTTTAACAAAAAGCCTAATATTCTGGTTAATTACTTAATCAATTATTTGTTTTACATTAGCAGAATTGCACCATATCAGTTTACAAACATATATATAAATAAATAAATAAAAAAAGAAAAGAAAAAGATTGTTCAAGCTGTAGATTCCTTTACAGCAAGTTTTTCCCTACAAATATGATATTCTATATATGATATTCGCATAAATTACCAGTACTTTCATTTTTGGATTAATCTCCTCTTCTCTTCAATAAAACCAACAACTAATGTTCCATATACAAAAACAAGTGTAGACTAGTAAATATTTTAAGTTAATTTTTACCTAAGATGCAATTGATCCAGGCGCACTTGGACATTCTTTTTGACACCCAAACAATGAAAATGAAAATGATCAATTATTTATTCTGTATATTTGTATTTGTAACTATATCTACATATATAAAGAAAGCATTTTTCCACTCATAAAATAATATTTTTTACATTAATACATTAAAGTATTATTTATAAAAAATAGGTCCGTAAAAATAATCTACAAATCTAATTTACGAATTAATTTAAGTTTCTTCATACTATTCATAGATTACATGCTATAATTCTGTCTATTATGCATGAGTCCTTTCTCCACTTATGCTTAACTCCTTAAACTCCTTTCCCTAATTTCTTTTGTCTCAAATCGGATTGAAAAGCTTTTCAAAATTGTGTTCTCTATTCTATTGTTGTTTTGAGATTACCTTCAATTAGGAAAAGGAAAAACCAACCGTGAAACTATATAGTAGTTCACCATTTTCACATAAATGTGTTTTGAAGATAGTTATTATTCTAAATATATATATATATATATATATATAGAATTTGCACGGGTTACATCCATCTCACGTTTTTCTCAACTTAGTATTTGTAGGGATTACATCCCATATTTTCCCCAACTTCTGTCCCCAACACAAAATATGCCGAGCTTGACGAAAGCTATTGGCTGAATATACAATTGAGCATCCATAAATGAAAGAAAAGACAAACAAAATTCAATTAAACGAGCCACCATATTATACACTTGTATACCAACCAATCTGGAGAAAATTTCATTCACAAAATCAGTAGATCGCATGCCAAAACAACTGTAGTGAAAAACAACAGCAAAATACTATAAGCACCATCCTATAGGTATTAACCCACCAAGCACATTAAAAACATAATAACAGCATATTTCCCCATAAACAGCAAAACTCAACTTGTCAAAAATGTTACTAACCAAAAACAAGAGAGGTGATGATGAGGAAGAGGCAAACATTGATCGACTCCTTGTTGTCTCTTAAAAAAGGTTTGTATTTGGGATTTTTACTCAGATAAAATCAAAGAAATTGAAAATTTAGGGCGCAGTGCTCGTCGATTAGGGTGCAGTAGGTCCGACGCTCGTCAATTAGGGCACAACAAGAAACACATCATCGTTGACTAGGGCACAATGAGAAGCACATAGAAAGAGAAACGGAGGGAAATATAGCACTGCCAAAGGGAAAGATGGTTTTAATCTGAAGATGTCTAAAATTAAAAAAGAAAAACAGTATAATAAAATTGAGCCAAATGTCAAATATATGAAGATGGCTAAAATTCGAAAAGAAAAAAGTAATTTTGATTTTAATAAAAAATTTAATAAGTTTCATATTTAGCAGGGGTCTAAACCTCTCCAATTATAGTATGATAATTTATTAAAAATATAATAAAATTTTTTAAAATTTAAATATAATTTTTAACGGTTGAAACCGCTGCTGCATAATTTGTGGGTGTTGCTAATCCCCCCATCCCCCTCCCAAAAAAAAAAAAAAAGAATTAGTGGGGTTCACAATAACCCCCTCTTTATAAATACTACACCTTATCTCGAATCAAACTAACATTGACCAACTAATACTTTTGGCAGACCTAATGGGAATCTCTTCTTGTTGGGTATGACCTTGAAAGCTATGTTGATATTGATCCTCAAAACACACCAAATCCTCTTTGTGGAAATGTCAAGAATGTCTTCACTAAAGTGCTTTGGTTTCCATTTTTTCTCTTAACATAGTTTCCTTTGTCATCTCCTTTAAAATCTTTCCATGTTTGGTAAACGATTAAAAAGCTCAATGTCACACCCAACCAAGCTCCCCTTATCTCTTCTATAATCATTAGATCCTCCTGATTTCTGATCAACTTGCCAATGTCGGTTCCCCAGATGATCTTGCACTCATTATACTCAATAGATCACATTTCTATTATGACCTCATGATTGCCGTCATACAAGCTCATGATGCAACTACCACAATTGAAGAACTACATTATATATTGCTTGATTTTGGAAAATTGATTAACTCGAAAGAAAACCACCACCACCGCCGCCACAATACAGATTACAACAAGTTTTGCCAAAAAGCCAAAGGGCTCTTTCTCACAATAAGCGCTCAGACAAGAAGCATGATGGGTTGAGTTCTTTTAATAACTTGTCCTGTGGTCGAAAAAATAGTAATAAGGAGGTGATCTCTGGAGTATTCTATCAACTTTCTGATAATCCTAGCCACCATGAAAAGTTGTCGGCATTTTTTTGAAGCTTTCCTCTAGATGACAAATACGTCTCAACAACAACCACAATTCCAGTGGTAACCTTGCGCCATCTATGTCTTCCTCCACATCTCAAAACACTTAACAGCTGGTTGATTCCGGTGCTTCAAATCATATTTCTGCTAATATTTCTAATCTCTCTTTGCACTCTCAATATAATGGTAGTGAGGAGGTGATGGTCGGTGATCGTCACTCCCTCTCCATAGCCCATATTGAATATCATATCTTACCTTTCCTAAATAAAACTTTGACACTTCAAAATGTCCTTTGTGTTCCTACCATGAAACAAAATTCAATATCTATTTATCAATTTTATTATGATAATAATGTTTCAGTGGAGTTTCTACAATTTAACTTTGTTTTGAAGGATTTTTGCATGGGGGGGGCCGATGGTGGAAGTGCTACCTAAACATGGTATTTATAAGTGGCCAATCCAATCTTTCTTATCCAAATCCAAGCTTGACCACAAAATCTTGTGCTTAATTTATTTCCTGCCTCGGGCTGGCGAGCTCCTTGGACGTGAGAGTTATTTCCCAATTCATCAAGTATATCCTAAAATTGGATTATAATCAACTTACCCAAAAAAAATTCAATGGATTACATTAAAGCACATATCTTTACGATTTTTGAAAGATAATACTATATAATATATATAGATTTAGGCATTCACAATGCGTGTTAATAGAATTATAAATCGACTATGTCGTATCAAATCTTTGATCACCTGCTTGAATAATAATGATAATTAACTTAATTAAAACCAATGAAGAATATTCAAGTACTCCTAGTTTTAGTTTCCCTACTTTTTAAGGGTAAAAAATAAGATTAAGATGTATCCACTACTATAATCTATTAGGGATCAAGAATAAGTTTCATTCCTCACCAATTGACCATACTATAAAATATAGGATTCTTCAAGTTACTGTATGTACTTTTATACTAATTCTTATACTAACAAAATTACCAAGCGAAACTGTAGCAAATGTTTCCTACCAACTACTATTAAGAACAAAGAATAATTAGTGAACTATTGTAGCAAATTTTGGAGTTCAAAGGGCAAGAATCAGACAAGTAAAATATACTTTTAAAAGAGGAAATATGTGTAGGCTACATATATGGTAGTTGTGTCATGTCTAAGAAATTTTCTCCATTTTGTTTTTTATATGGTCATGAGAGGCTAGTAGTAGATAATAGATAGGTTTGAGGGCAAGCCTCCAATATTTGAAATATAGAATGTATCTTTGCAAATCGTGTCAAAACTCACCAATAACAATAGGTACAACCTATTGTATGTTAATAATATTTTACTCTAATCATTTCTTTTAATTTACAAATGACAAAGCCTATTACGCACGAATTCCCAAAGAACAACCCATCCACAAACATCATCGATTTTCAAGACACTTAACACTGCAAATTACGCTTACACCTCGTGGTACAATTAGGTATAAAAACAATTTCACTAATCAAATGACACCCTCCAATTTCACATGTATGAGCCTAATTATGGAAAGCTATCAAATTTATCGACCGTTTTTAAACTTTTCAACATTGTAGTTCAAATCACTGGGGAAAACATGATGAGCTTGCAAGAACAAAACAAAAAAAAAAAAAAAAGAAAAAGAAAAGAAAAGAAAATGAATTAATATCCTTTACTCCAAAACTATGTGTGCCTGTGTTTGTCTCCCTTTCTTTCTTTTCTTTTCTTTGCCACCACTACCGCCGTTTCTCTCTTCTTTCTTTCTTCCGCTTCTCTTCTTCTTCTTCCCTTTTTTTTTTTTGTTAAAATCTTATGATATAATTAGGATTTTGACCCATAGGAATATATATATATATATATATATATGAGGGAAGTGTTTGATATAATAGAAAAACTTATTGTTTTCTTTCTAGAATTATGATAGGTTTACTATAATTTTAGTGTCATTATTATCGTTTCCTAAAATTTCAATGATTCGATTCTTAATTTTGATATAATATTAATTCAAGTAAAATTACAACTTATTCTCCTTAAAATTTGAATATCTACACACATATTTATGAACCTAAATAATAGTTATCACTATTTAACCATGAGATAATTTTTTGTTATATATATTACATCTTTTAATTGTAATGATAAATAACATAAAAATAAAAATAAAATAAAGTATTAATTAAATATGAAACAAAATTCTAAGGTATCACATACCACCCCCTTAAAGGAATTTGGTATCCAAATTTTAACTTGAGTTACCAAAGAGCTCGGGATGATATTTTCACATTTCTCCATAATTTTCCCACATCACCTCCTTTGTATTATGGTTCCTCCATAGATTCTTTACTAATGGAATCTCTTTAGTGCTTAGTTTTTGTATTTTTTGATCTAGAATTTGGCCTGGTCTCTCTTTATACACTAGATCTTTTTGAAGTGGCAGATTCTCATATTTGATGATTTGAGAGGGGTTTAGGTGATGCTTTTTTAGTTGTGATGAGTGGTAGAAGTATTTGATAAGCTACTGTTCAACTCCACTCCACTATTTCAAGAAGGCCAACTCACCGATGGCTCAACTTTATTTATTTGCCATTCTTTGAAAATTCTTTTTGGATGATACCTTCAAAGAGATTATATCTCCGATATTAAATTTCAAGTCTTTTCTCCTATTATCTACATAGCTCTTCTGTCAATTTTGTGTAGTCATCAACTTTGCTTGATTAGGTGAACCATATTAATTGCTTCTTATATTATTGTAGGTCTAATTGCTCTTCAATGCCCAAGTACCATTGGTGCACAAAACTCATACATGTCCCAATATGATGGTGATTGAAATTTTCTTCCATACAATGCCTCATAAAAGCCATCTAAATACTCGATTGTTATATTGCTATTATTATAGGCAAACTCAATCAAGGGAAGGTGCTTAATTAATCCATCATTCCTCAAAATTCAATATGCTAGCTGGGAGCATATCTTCTAAAAGTTGGATTGTTTGCTTTGATTGGTCGTTAATTTGTGGATGTGATGTTGTGCCAAATTGTAGTCTCATTCCCAAACCCTTTCACACTTGTTTCCAAAGTCTAGAGGTAAACTTGGGATATCAGTAGGATACCATTTTGATGGGTATCCCATGCAGCTGAACAATTTAATTAGTATAAATGTGCGCTAGTGTCTCTACTACGTAGGCTACAATAATATTTGGGTTATAGTTGCTAAACTGATTAATTTATCAACTATAAACCAAGTAGATAACCTAGCAATCAAGTCCATAGTGACCATTTATCATTTCCAAATGGGCACTTCTAGGGGTTGTAGTAACCTAACTAGTATTTAGTGCTTTGCTTTAAGTTGCTAGGAAGCAAGTTACTTCCGGGTATAGTTAGCAATCTCCCATTTCATGTTGATCCAATAATAGTATTTCTTCAGATCTTGATACATCTTATTACCACCAGGATGGATCATATACTTTGACTTGTGAGCTTTATCCCAAATTTCATGCTTTAAATCCATGTCTGAAGGTACATAGATTCGTTTCCATTATAGTAAAGTCCCATCTTGATCCACCTTGAAATGTTAGGGTGTACTGTGTATTTATTTTAAACTTTTGTAGGTTTCTTCTCTTTTTTATGCCTCCTTAATCCTCTAAAAAATGTTTGGTCTTAGGGTGATATGAGCACATAGTACCATTTGCTTTAGTCTTTGTCCTAAAGTAGTAAAATTAGCTATTTGTGCCTTACAATTAAGCACATTGGCCTTTACATTCACCTTCCTTGGGTGGTACTAAATTGAACAGTCATAATCCTCCAAGAACTCCATCCAACAACGTTGCCTCATATTTAAGTCATTTTGTGTGAAAAGACACTTTAAGCTTTTGTGGTCAGTGTACACTATTGAATTTGCACTATATAAGTAATGTCTCCACGTTTGTAGGTAAATACAATTGCTACTAACTTTAAGTCACGAGTGGGGTAGTTCTACTCATATGGTTTTAACTTTCTTGAGGCATAGGCTATCATTATAACATTTCGTGACAAAACACATCCCAAACCATCTTTAGAAGCATCAACATACACCATAAGAGTCTTAGTACCCTTAGGTAGGGCCAGTATTGGTGCTATTGTTAAATGTTTCTTAAGCTTTTGAAAATAAGCTCACATTTATCAATCCACTTAAATGGCATCTTCTTCTGAGTTAGTCCAGATAGTGGGGTTGCTTTTTTTTTTTTTAAATCCTACACAAACCTCCTATAATATTATGCCAACCTAAGAAACTTTTCATATTAGTCACTGTTTCGAACCTTTTTCTATTCTAGCATTGCTTCAATCTTGGATGGATCAATTGTGGTTCCATCTCCAGAAATGAAATGTCCCAAAAAGCTACCCTATCAAGTAAAGCTCACACTTACTAAACTTAGCATAAAGTTTATGCTCTTAAAGTGTCAGTAATACTATCCTGAAGTATTCCTTGTGTTCCTTCTTGCTTTTTGAATATACTAGGGTATCATCAATAAAAACAACTACAAATTGGTCTAAATATAACACATAGAGCATTAAATCCATTAATGTTGCGTGTGCAATAGTCAACCTAATTGGCAACCACAAACTCAAAATGACCATATCAAGTGTTTAATATGTCTTAGGTATATTATCCTCTCTAATCTTTAGATGGTTGTATTCTTGTCTGAGGTTCATTTTACAATAGATCATGATCTTTGTAATTGGTCAAAGATTTCTTTGATTTTAGGCAAAGGATATTTAGTCTTAATCATAACATTGTTCAAGCTCCAATAGTCTATGCACATCTTCAAGGCCCCCTCCTTTTTCTTTACAAAGAGCACTAGCGCTCCCCAGAGGGGATGAACTTGACCAAATAAATCCACTTTAAGATAACTCTTGTAATTACACTTTCAGTCTCAAAACACCCGCTGACACAAAAGTAATCTTCAACTCGATTTTTCAATTTGATCCATGAAATCCAATCCCAAATCCATATAAGAAATTAGACAACGACCAATCAAAATCTAAAACCAATAGTAACTAAAAACTTCTCCAATATTAGGATTAAGGAGAAGAGAACTTAGAAAACTATTATAGTGCTCTATTCCTACAAATAAAAATAATAAAATCCTACTAAAGTACTTTATGGTGGGTCAATTTTTAGGGGTCAATGTTTACTAATAGCTTAGTATATATGTGCCCATAATATTAAGAATTTCTCCGTTGGTAATTCGCTCATAATTTTTTTTTTAGATATTCAACTGACTCAATTCTTACAAAATTAAAAAGCCAAGAAAGAGTATTAAAATTTCATGTTGATGTTGCAAGGTAGATTGGCTAATATAAATGTGTAATGTCCCATATTTTTTTTTTGTTATTATAAATCTTAATTAGTTGAGAATTAATTAATTATTTGAAAATAATTAAATTTATTTATTAAAATTACTTTGAATTCTCATTCAAGATGAAAAAAATGATATAAATAATAATACACAAGTAACTATGTAGATAACGATATAATTTTTAGCATTTTTAATCCAAGTAGGACACCTATTGTAGTGGTCCATCCTATACGAACTAAATACTGAAAGTGATTTTAGCTAAAGAACTCATATTCATTTATTGAATATTCCTTTAGGGTAAGTTGATCATAACTCATACATATTAATTAGATATTCCTTTTAGGCAAGTTGACCAGAGAGCCTACTGCTACCTGGCGAAGTTTCTTGCATACTGAGACCAAGTTGAACTTGATGAGCATTATCAATAAAAATGATTTAGTCATTAGTATTGATTATTGTAGCTAACTGTTAGTCAAAAAATATGATTATTAAAAGACCATATTTTTCTTGCATCACTAAATAATTAGAGAAATATACATAAGCAATGGAATATAGTGTAGTGTAGAATAAAGAAAAGTAGTCAATGTATAACATTATAGTATATATCCTCTTGGATTTTAAAAAAATAATATTATATAATATATATAGATTTAGGAACTCGCAATACCTATTAATAGGATAAAAAATTGACTCTATTGTATCAAGTCTTTGATCGCTTGCTTGAATAATAATGACAATTAACTTAATTAAAAGCAAATACGAATATTCAAGTACTCCTATTTTTAGTTTCCCTACTTATCAAGGGTAAAAAATAAGATTCAGATATATGTGCTACTATAATTTGTTAGGAGTCAAGAGAAAGTTTCATTCTTGCATATTTTTCCTATCAACTATTTGTAAGAACAAAGAATAATTAATTAATAAACTATTGTAGCAAATTTTGGAGTTCAAAGGGAAATAATCAGACAAAAAAATATACTTTTACAACAGGGAGTATGTGTACGTTGCGTATATAGCAGTTTGGTGACGTCCAAGCAATTTTCTCCATTTTCTTTTTTATATGGTCATGAGAGGCTAGCAGTAGATAATAGGTAGGTTTGATGGCAAGCCACTAATATTTAAAATATAGAATTGTTTCTTTGCCAATCGTGTCAAAGCTTGCCAACACTAATTTAATCAAATAATCTCTTTTCATTCTAAAATTGACAGTCATTATGTGTTGTCAAGAGAAAAAGTACAACCTATCGTATGTCAATAATATTTTGCTGTTATCCTTTCTTTTAATTTACAAATGACACAGCCTATTATGCACTAATTCGCAAAGAAAAACCAATCCATGAACACCATTGATTTTCAGGACACTTAACTCTGCAAATTACATTCATACCTCATGGTATAATTAGGCATCAAAAGCAATTTCACCCATCAATAACATTCTCCAATGTCACGTGTATAGGCCTAATTATGGCAAGTCATCAAATTTATCCACCTTTTGTAAACTTGTCAATATTGTAGTTCAAATTAATAGGGAAAACATTGTGCACTTACAGGAACCACAA
>JACGDI010002868.1:710647-734464 GCA_014898725.1 Jacaranda copaia
ACAAATTAATATCCTTTACCCAAAAACTATGTGTGCTTGTGTCCGTCTTTGTTTCTTTCTTTTCTTTTCTTTGCCACCACCGCAGCCTGTCTCTTTTTCCTTTTTCCAGCTTCTCTTTTTCTTCTTCGTTTTTTATTAAAAATTTAACAACATAATTAGGATTTCAATCAATAGGTGTGTATATATATATATATATATATATATATATGGAGGGAAGTTTTTGAAATAAGAGGGACTATTATTGTTTGCTTTTCCGGAACGATATTGAATTGAACAATTATTGTCTTCTAGGAACTCCATCCAACATTATTGCTTTACATTTAAATCCATTTGTGTGAAAAGATACTTAAGGCTCTTGTGGTCATTGTACACTATGAAGTTTGCATCATACAAGTAATGCCTCCATTTTTCTAAGGCAAAAACAATGGTCGCTAGCTATTAGTTATGAGTAGGGTAGTTCTATTTGTATGGTTTCAACTTCCTTGAGGCATAGGCTACATCTTGCCATTTTGCATTGGAACACACCTCAATCTTTCTTTAGAAGCATTGGTATATACCAGAACGTTCTCAATACCCTCAAGTATGGCCTATATTGGTGATGAACTGCTGATGTTAACCTTTTCTTAATCTCTTGAAAAATAAGCTTTCATTTACCAGTCTACTTAAATGGCATCTTCTTCTGAGTTAGCCTAGATAATGGGGTTGTTATTTTTGAAAAATCCTACACAAACCTCTTGTAATAGCTTGCTAACCCCATGAAACTTCTCACCTCAATCACTATTTTTGGCCTTTTCCATTCTAGCACTACTTCAATCTTAGATGGATCAACCATGATTCCATCTCAAGAAATGACATGTCCCAAAAAGACTATCCTACCAAGCAAAACCTCACACTTACTGAACTTAGCATGAAGTTTATGTTCTCGAAGTGTCTACAAAACTATCCTTAAGTGTTCCTCATGTTCCTGCTTGCTCTTTGAATAGACTAGAATATCATCAATAAAAATAATTAAACATTATTTATTAAAATTACTTGGAATTTTTATTCAAAGCTGAAAAAAAAAAGACAACTTAAACAATAATACACAAATAAATATGTAGATAAAGATGTATTTTTAGTAATTTTAATCCTAGTACAACACCCCTTATAAGGCTCCATCTCATGTGAACTAAATGCTACAAAAGACTTTAGCTAAAGAACTTATGTGCATCCATTGGATATCCATTTTGGGAAAGTTGATTATAGCCTAATTTCATGATGCACTAGTGGCTTTGGAGGCAACTCTCACTTCCAATGGGCTCATGGGCTTAGGGCATGACAAATGATATTAGAGCCACCACCAGTCGAAATATTGGGAGCTAAGTGTTATATGGGGTAAAGTGTTACGTGTATGAGAGACACTATTTAATCCTATGGGATAAAGTGCTACACATGTAGGAGCCACCTCTTGATCTTATATGAGATATCTCTAGAGTCCTAACGATTGGTGAATGATCATGGATCTATGTCATGACGTGATGAGGACGTCTCTTTTGAAGGAGGGATGACTGTAATGCGCTATTCAACAAAGACTAAAATACCAAAAAGACTTTAACAAAAGAACTCATGTGCATCCATTATACATCCCTTTTCGACAAGTTAATAATTACTCAATTTTAGAATGTATTCATGAATTTAGAGGTAACTCTCACATTCAATGGGTTCATAGGCCTAAGGCATGATGTTTTACCTCCTTAGTCTCATCATAATGATGCCATCGATGTTTCGACTATCCATCAAGTAAAATTTTAAGCCATGTTTTGAATAAATTTTGTGTTTCTAAGTCTAGTTTGTCCATACCCTTTTTAGTTTCTTCTATTAAAAGTACACAGAAGCTCTTAACTTACTTCACATTGATATTTGGGGTTTGGCTCCCATTATATCTATAGATGGTTTTTAACATTTCTTAATCTTTGTTGATCATTTTACTGAGTATATTTAGTTCTTTCCAATGAAAAATAAATGGGACATCTCTAAGTATTTTTCCAAAATTCAAGGCTACCATGTGAGGCTATTGATAGTCGCTGCTAGCAGCTTAATATAACAAATAAAAAAAATCAAAAATAGATGGCGGCCATTGGCCACCATCAACACAACTGAATCTAGCTAGATTTGGCTACAATGTTGCCATGGATGCCATGTCAGGTCAACGCTACCATGGTAGCCAGTGGCCAAATCTGGCATGGCAGTCCTTAATGTTTGGGGAGATGGGGTGGAGGGATGTTATTAAATGATTATATATATTGTCATATGTGTGTTATATGTTACTACGTATTATATCATATATGTATTATAATGCATATATTATTATATATTATCATATATATGATAATAAATATGTATATATAAATAACTTATAAAAAATATATAAATATATTATATATTTTGATAAATATATATATAATATTTAATTTGAAATAAATAATTAGAAAAAAGATATAAATAAACGTTATTTAAATTTTATGGACAAATTTATATATAGATGATGTTATTAAATAACTATATTAAATAATTATATACATTATCATATATATATGATAATAACATCATATACATATATATATATAAATATGTTATTAAAAAAATATATGTATATAGATATTATATATATATTTTAATAAATATATATGATGTTTAATTTGAAATGAATAATTAGAAAGAAAGAAAGATATAAATAACTTTATCACATATTGAAGCCCAAAATAATAATATGTAAAGCACCAATTGAAAGAATCAAAAGTAATCTTTTATTTTTTAGGATAATCATCTCTAATACTTTTTTAAAAAGTCTTTTATATGGTTAAAAACTCCACTAACTGGGATTATAATTACCCACCAAGTCATTAACTATTTACATACAACTGAATCAGTGAAATGATAACATGTGGAACCTCATTTTCCTTCCTTCATGCTTATGTATACTATTGTTGGGTTGGAAGTAAAATTGAGTGCAACATGGACCCTCATATTAGGTGCATCTTAGCTCTCTCCATTGGGCACGTCTCAGATCTCTCTATTGGGTTTAGCTCAGCCCCTCTTATTGGGTGCATCTTGGCTAATATTGGGCTCAACTTGACCTAAAAGAGATATTTCAAGTCCCATTGAGATTATGACAACCTTAATGGATACCTTTAGCTTGGGCTAGCAGTACATCCACATCACATCTCTCCCCATAATTTTAGTTTAAAGAGATTTGAATTATGATCAAGTCTGGGCTAAAGGTGAATTAGGTTTGCCAATAATCTAAATGCGAAAGGAGGTAACTCCAATTTTCCAAAAATGATTTGCATGGTAACTCCAGGTATTTTTTCATAATGTCCAAGGATGCAAAATCGAGACATGCTACCCTGTTGGGCCGGGACAAAAAATATTGCCGAGATGAGTTTATGACTGAGATAACTTCTTACATCATGAAACTTTGACTCCATTATTGTTGAGATGAGTTACGGCCAAGGTGAAATCCTATCACTATTGCTAATTACACGCTTGCCAAGATAAGTTTAGGGCTGAGATGATAGGTGCCCAAGATTGGCTTGCAAGATAATCTATTGGCTTGCAAGAGAATCCATCATCATTTTACCCTTCTCTAGGTCTGCCTATCTTATCCATTGCATTAATGAGCTGTCCTATCTCGCACATCTCAAGGTACATGTGTACGATGGAGTTTGAAACCAGGAGTTGAACAATCTTGTGCCTTTTTCTATAAATACTTAATCCCTTCCCTTTTTCTCATTTTCTCCTCTATTTTCTCCATTCTTCTTCATTTCCTTTTCTTTTCATTTTCTTCTCTCGTTAGCAGCGCCCTGCAATCTGAGTAGCTATTTTTGTCGTGAATCACGGAGGCTCCATTATCACTTCTTTCAGTCATTTTTATTTAGAAAATGAATTCAAGTTCTCTATAACTTTTCATTTCACAATTTCACTTTGTCTTTTATTTTCTTCATAAAAATTTTAAAACCACCATGTCTTGTAAGTTGGCTGGGGGTTGTGATTCAAATGAATTGATTCTCAGCATTCCTATCGAAATAATGAAAGAAATTGAGAAAGGTATAGTAGATTCAGGATTATCCTATTATGAAACTTATTATTCTAAGATGACTGAGCACAAGACTAGTAGGCTGAGAGATATCATGGGCATGCCTGATGAATATCCCAGACTAGTGCTTAAGTCCTCAGATCACCTACACTATTCTCCATCAGAGTTTTTGTGCTTTTATGTAGAATAGATACACGATGGGTTGCGTTTCTCGTTGCTCGAGCCGTTTAAGCTAATTTCTTGAGGGTTGGGTATTCCTCTTAATCAATTTACACCCAATTCATTTAGGTTGATGACAGGCTTCATCATTTAATGAAGACACTTACAAATCGAGTCCACTATTGCCCTATTTTACTCTCTTTTTTATCCAAAGTCTTTGGGTTTTAGACTGTTCTACTTATCATCTTGAGAAGATGTGCATTTTTTATCTAAGTATTTGATTTTTGTTAAATATTGGAAAAATATTATGCATTTATAGCCTTGCTCGAGTCGTGAGGCTTCCTTACCAAGTAGATAGAACAAATGCCCTTTGATAGCTTAGCTTGGAGTAAGAGATTTCCATCAAGTCGGCGGCTTTTATTAGGTAGATTAAATAGTTGTCAACTACACTTGTCTTTCTTGAAAAAATTGAGCTTCTTTTATCACTTCGGTTTGAGTACCAAAGCTAAGGAGCTTTCCGAGCCCTTTAGTATTTACTTTTAACCTCATATAGGTACTTTGTGATTGATTATGTTCTCACATGTTTCTTTTTCTGCAGAGAGAATATCCACCAACGTGTTTCTATTGGTGGCGACGATTAGTCAGTCGTGTAGGCAAAAGAACAATTGCCTTCCTAAATGATCTAGCGACGCCAACTCTTCCCATAGGCCATCTGTCGAGGTGCCTACTAGGAAACATCAAACTTCTCCTTCAGAAGCTTTAGCTCCCAAGAAACCAACACACCATTTGCTGAGCCAACATCGATCTAGAAGACTATTCTTCAGGAGTCGAGCTCTCTCAACTTGTGCTGGAACCGCCCTAACACCTATCTTATGATGGGCAGCTCAGTTCTAATAGACTCTACTCATTCCTTGGGTAGAGACTTTCTATGGGGAATTTGCACTATTTTAGATTAGCAGTTAGCCAATAGCATACCTTATGATAGCCTCCGAAACTAGTTTGCTTCATTTCTTTCAAAGGTACGTGCTTTTTTTGAATTATATCTGACATCACATAACTTGATTTTCACTTTTTTTTTCTAGACAAGCATCATTGTAGGTAGTATTTTGGCTTGATAGGAGGGAAAACATCAGCAACTAGAGTTGAACAATTAGAGGCTGACAATCGAGTTGAACAAACTTCAGTAAGAGATGAGTAAGTTTGTTGATTTGAAATAGCAGCTTTCTTCTTCTTTCTTCTCTATAAGCAAAACATGATAAGTTGGCAAGCAACCTATTTAAGTCTGAGATAAAAGTATCCGAGTTGATGTCTCAGCAAGAGGAAGTACTGGAGAGGGCTAGGGAGGAGGGTTGTCATGAGGGGCGAGATACCTTTTTTTAGGTATTCCAAAATATTGAGGAAGGTATGACCTTTCTAAAAGCCTACTGGCAGTCTCGTTTGATAGAATTCTTAAAGAGCATTGATTTCAAATAAATTCTAGTGAAGAAAGACTTGAAGTATTACCATCATGGTATTAACACCAATGCAGATTAATTAGAGGTTAAGAGCATGCTGAGAATGGGTCAGTTGGATGAGAATGTTAATCAACTGTATGGGTTGGACTATTTCCCATTATATTCAGAGGATGATAAAGCTAGTGTTGAAGATGGAGGTACACCAATTGAGCTATCAATACTAACTGAAATTTCACCTTCAATTGAGCCATTTGTCGGGATAGGGGCAACCACCACTACCGAGTTGTCTGGCCAAGTTGATTCTCTTGTCATGGGCTCCCCAATTGTAGTGGTTACTTCAAGCGCTGCAGGAGACTTTTCTATCCCACCATCCTCTTAATCATAGTTAAGGGTTAACCTATTATGGCTCTTGTTTTGTTTTAGCTCTTGTCTTGTAAGTTCCTGAGCTTATCTTGTATCTAAAGATTGAATAAATGGAACCTTGATTATATTGCTTGCCTTTGTTGAATCTTACTTTAGTATTAGACTGTGCTGATAATAAGTCAATCATGCCCTTGGCTTGGTTACAGATACATGCTTTTTTTTCTTTTGCGAAGTACTATTTGAGTCATCCAAGCTGATATGCTTTGGTGTTTGCCATTTCACTTGGACGTTCACCTCTTGTTTAGCTCATCCGAGCTGATTTAGCATTTGCCACTTCTATTGGACATCCGTCCTTTATTTAGCTTATCCGACCTAATTTGGCATTCGACATTTATCCTTCATTTAGCTCATTTGAGTTGATATGGCATTCACCACTTCTATTTAGACATTTATCTTTTGTTTAGCTCATTTAAGCTGATGTGGCATTCGACCCTTGTGTCTAGACATTTATCCTTCATTTAGCTCATTTGAGCTAATGTGGCATTCACCACTTCTGTTTGGACATTCATTCTTGTTTAGCTCATACAAGATGATGCTTAGTATTTGGGAATGAAAATGACTTTGAAAATCAAAACAACTTATAGGAAATGAAAACTACTCAGGACTAAACTTCAATGAAAATAAATGCCAATGCAAAATAAAACTAGTAATGTAGACTTCAACAAAAACAAATTATGTGCAAAAATGCCAAAGGTTCTGTATATTCCATTGCTGAGCTACTCTTTTACCTTCAATTGTCTCCAGCTTGTACACTTCTTTGTTTAGCACCCTGATCACCTTATAGGGTCCTTCCCAGTTTGGCTCTAACGTTCCTACATTTCCTAGTGCGTCTGCCCTTCTTAACACCTAATCTCCCATCTGAAACTATGAGGTTTAATCCTTCTATTGAATGTGGTTTGCATCCTTTGCTTGTATTTAGCTAGCTGGAGATAAACGCTCTTCCTTTCTTCCTCAATCATATCCAAGGAAGCTTTGAGCAACTCCCTATTCTCCTTAAGGTTATATGTTAATACCCGATGAGACTCTATCCCTACCTCGATTGGGATTAGCGCATCCACTTTGTAAACCATATTGAATGGTGTTTTACTCGTAGATACTTTAGGTGTGGTCCTGTGAGCCCACAACATGCTAGGAAGCTTATCTACTCATGCATCCCTAGCTTGATTCAACCTTTTCTTCAAACTCTTCAGCAAGTCATGATTAATAACCTTTGTTTGCCCATTGATTTGTGGATGAGCTATGGCACTGAAATACTGAGGTATTCCCATCTCCTTACACCAGGCTTGTACCTTAGCTCCTTGAAATTATCTTTTATTTTTCAAGACCAATTCCCTTGGGATGCCGTATCGATATACTATACTCTTTCATAGAAATTTGAGTACATCATTCTCTCTTATTTTAGCCAATGACTTTGCCTCCACTCACTTGCTAAAATAATCTATTGCCACTAGCAAAAATTTTCTCTGCCCAGGTGCCACAGAAGAGGGACCCATATTATCCATTCCCTATTTCACGAAAGGTATAGAGCACTCACAATAGATATAAGTTCAGCAGGTAGTGGCTAATTTCGGCATGCCGTTGGTACCTGTTGCATTTTTTCACCAACTTTCTTTCATCAACTTGGATAGTGGGCCAGAAGTATCCAGCTTGAATATCCTTCAAGGCTAAGGCTATCTCTCCTAAATGGTTCCCACAACACCCTTCATGAATTTCTCTTAAAATATATTCTTCTTTTTGAGGGGACAAACCTCGTAGCAATGGTTGAGAAAACCTTCTCTTATACATCAACCCATTTACAATAGTAAATCTGGCCGTCTACATATATAACTTATGATCCGCTTCCACATGATCCTCTTGTAAGTATCACATAATCGATGTTCTCCAATCCTGACCCTCTTTTAGAGTGAGAACCTTAGATTTAAGACTTTCTTTATCTAACTCCTGGATAGTCACCTATCTGGTTTTGTATTTAGTTAAGAAGTTAGCTATCTTAGATAAGCAATTAGCCTTTCCATCTCATCTCGAGGGATCTAGGTTACCCGAAGCTCGGCCAATTGCTGTCTCAATTTATTTAATAATTGCAAATATTTGTCTATCCTCAGCTCCTTAGCTTCATAAGGTCTCTCAATTTGCTTCACTACCAATTGTGAATTAGTGAACACATAGATACGCCTTGCTTCACTTTGTATGACAATCCTAGTCCCCCATATCATAACCTCATACTTCGCCTCATTATTTGAGGCTTTGAAGTGGAATTTTACAGCAAACTTTATCTCTTCTCTCTTTGGATCAATGACCATGATTCTAGCTCCACTTGCCTCCTGTCTTGATGACTCATTAACATACACCAGTTTTACACCTTTATCCCCTGCCATGGATGTGTTAGCAATAAAATCGTCAAGGCTTATGGTTTATGGCGTTCTTAGGGACGTAACTTATATCACATTCTTCTAACTCCATAGCCTACTTGACCAACCTTCTTACCACATCAGCCTTCCCAAGAGTTTGCTTCAACGGGTGGTTAGTAAACACAGCTATAAGATGAGATGAAAAATACGGTAGTAACCTTCTTGCTGTGAGCACCACAGCTAGTGCCATCTTCACAATTTCTGGATACCTCAGCTCAATTGCACGCAAAATCTTACTAACATAACATACTGGCTTTTGATTGGCTCCATCATTCCTCATGAGCATCGAGCTCACCGCTAAATATAAATATAACGTCTCCCTTAGAATGGGTTTCATCAATAAGGGCAGCTCAACTAGGTAGGATTTCATCTCCCTAAATGTGCACTATGTTGTCTCCCCCCCATATAAATTGCTTCACCTTCATAATATCCCAAAAAAGAGGAGACTCTGATTACATAGTGGGATATAAACCTACTCAGAGCGGCTATTCTTCCTGTCAACTTTTACACCTCATTTACATTTCTTGGTAGGTTCATCTCCATGATAGCCATGATTATTTTTGGGTTTGCCTCGATTCCCTTTTTCATCATCAGATAGCTTAAGAACTTGCCCTAATTTACTTCAAAGGCATATTTTTTTAGGTTGAGCTTCATCCCATATTTGCGTAGAGTTTCAAAAATTTGTTTCAAATCTGCCACATGATCAGCTTTGCTCATATTTCTTACCAACATATCATCAATATATATTTCAACATTTTAGTTGATTTAGTGGTTGAACATCTGATCCATTAGTCTCTGATATGTGGCCCCTATATTCTTAAGACAAAGAGTAGACCAAATAACAGTAGATTCCTTGTGAAGTAATGAAACTCACCTGCTTGCAATCCTTCGTGCTAAAGGGAATCTGATGGTATTCTTGTGAGGTATCCATCATGTTGAGGAGCTCGCCCCCAGAGGTGAATCTACCAATAAATCAACCCTAGGCAAGGGATAGAAATCCTTGGGCAAGCTTTGTTGAGGTCCTTGAAGTCTATGTGCACTCTCCACTTGTGCACATGCTTTAGTACCAACACTACGTTGGAGATCCATTTTAGGAACTAGATTTCCATAACATGCCCAGTGTCCAAAAGCTTCTACATCTCCTGCTGAATGATATGGTCTTTCTTAAGGCCAAAAATATCTCTTCTTCTGCTTGATTGGCCTAACAGCTAAGTTAACATTGAACTTATGCTTGGCTATTCTTGGGTTTATTTTTGTAAGATCCTTAATAGAAAAAGCAAAGATATCTACATACTCTCTTAATGCAGCAATTAATTCTACCTGCAAATATGTCTCCAGGTGGGAGCCTAACTGCTTAATCTTGCTGGGATCTCTTGGTACCAGCTCTATAGATAAGAGCCCTCTTACTGGTTTAAGTTTTTACTGTCTTTCTGCCATCAGAGATGCATCTGAATCATTCTGTCTCTACATGTGTACAACTTCCTTATCCTTATTACATTCTTTCCTCGCTATGGCAACATAACACTTCTAAGATGTATATTGATCTCTCACTACTTTCTCCACTACTTACCTCACCACATACTTCAATTTCATATGTTACAAGAAAGCTATTTCCTGGAAGAGCTACAGTATAGGCTTGCCAAAAATCATATTATATGCAAAAGAAGCATCAACTACTAAGAAATTTACCATATAGGTCTTTTGATATATTCCTATCCCTAGGGAGATAGGCAAGGAAATCCATCCCCTAAGTCTGACTGTCTCCTTTAAAAATCTAAATAATGATGTCTCTACTGGTTCTAGCATGGTGTTCTTTAGATCTATTTGTAGAAAAGCATCCTAGAAGAGGATATTGGCCGAGCTGCCACCAATGATGAAAATATGGGCCACTTCAAAGTTTGCTATCATAGCTGTAATAACCAAGGCATCTTCGTGTGGTTGGTGTAAGCGTTTTAGGTAATTCGATCTAAACTGAATAATATGGATGTCATTATTGCTGGAGACAGATACTACTTCCATATTTTTGTACGTCGTTACTCGATCCCTAGCCTTCTTGGCTCGGTGATTGTCCCTTTTAGTCGGACCTCTTGACATTATATAGATTACCCCTTTGACTGTCCTATTTTTAGTATCCTTTTCCCTCTCAAGCTGGTGTGCTCGTTACTGCCCCTCCCATGCAACTTGTGCTAGGTGCTTATACCTATTCCTATCTTAACTATATCCATAAATTCATTCAACTGCTCATCTCGCACTAGCTGCTCCAATTTATTCTAGAGATGATCATATTCTTCAGTTATGTGGCCATACTCATTGTGGAAATGATAAAACTTGTTTGACTTGGGACATCTTGGAGGGTCTCTATAGGTGCATGGCCATTGCACTTAGTTGAGGTGCTTAATGGCCCGCATGACCTGCTCTCTTGGTAGTCGTAAAAGGGTACAATAGTTAAATTTGGGATCCATCATCGGTAGGACCTTTACTTGCCATACAAGTGCCACTTTGAATCTCTCTTTCGACTTATGTTACTTGGTGATAGGATTTTCTCTTCTCTCTTTTATTTTTTCTCCTAACTCCCTCTCCTTAGTCTCACAATCCTCTTATTCATGAATGTATTCTCCGCATGCTGTAGGATCTTGTCATAACTATCCATGAGTCTTCTGCTCAAAGACCTGAAAAAAGGGCCACACTGCAGTCTTTGAGCAAAGGCATTGTTCAACAATTTTGGAGTGGCAGATGGGACTTCTAAAGTAACCATAGTAAATTTCCTAACAAAACTCCTTAAGCGTTTAACCTCTCATTGCCAAAATATGAGCAAGTTCTATGTACTCTGCCAATACTATTTGTTACTGGTGAATTGATGTAGAAACTTGTAGCTGAATTCATCAAATGTATGAATAGATCGGGATGGCAATTATCCGAACCATCTATGAGCGGCTCCTCCTAGGGTGGTAAGGAAGGTTCTGAACTTCACTCTATCTAAGAATTCATACATCAGGGATAAATTCTCAAGCTTTCACAGATGATTAACAAGGTCTATTGGACCCGTGTTACTAGGCATATTGAAAGACTTGTGATTCTATGGGAAGGGATCTCGCAATATAGCTTCAACGAAGGGCGAAGCCTTAACTTTTTTTCTCACCTTTCTTTCTATCTTCTTCCTCATCTCCTTTAAATATTTTCTCATCTTTTCCATCTCTGCAACCAAGTCTGATTAAAGCTTTTGTTTCTTATCCAGGTCATGCCCCATCGACACCTAACTTTCCACCACCACTTCTGCTTCTTCTACTAAATGAGTAAAGATCCGCATATTTGTCTCCCTAGGCATACCACAATATGCCTTATGCCTTTATTGGCTTATTCGATGCTCTTCCCACTAGCGCCACCGTTGCCTCATAACTTCTCTCCATAAATATTCTCAAATTATTAGGGAAAGATGGCCTAGCCATTACCGTGCCCTACGCGACTGCTCCTGATGCGAAGAATGCCCTAGGACTTTGAATAAGGGTTCCACCTATAGGCATAGGTGTTATAGGCATGACCGTCACCTTCGCCAAAGGTGTGGGGTTAACCAACCCTGAGGTAGGGGAAAGGGGAACCATATTGTGAGGGGATAGAATATTGGGTGCTATTCCCAATAGGTAGGGAATGCACATGGGACTTGGCGGCATTGGCAGGGGTACTGCGTGCATTATTCTAGTGGATTGAGTAGAGGTGATGATACTAAACGTTGACCACATAAAGTTAGCCAACTGCTCCATGGTCATTTGCCCCACCATAGGAGATACTAAGATGGTTCTTCCTTCTGTAACCGTCATTAGCATTGCAAATGCCAGGGGGAGGCTACAACGGCCATGGTTGTCTGCTCACTCTGTAACATCATCCTCGTACCTATCTCCCCATTATCTCCTAAATTGCTCATTCTCACATCTTAACTCTTAATCTATTTCCCACAGATGATGCCAAATTGATGCCAAAAATAATAATATGTAAAGCACCAATTGAAAGAATCAAAAGTAATCTTCCATTTTTTAGGATAATCATCTCCAATACTTCTTAAAAAGTCCTTTTTATGGCTAAAGACTCCACTAACTGGGATTATAACTACCCACTAAGCCACTAACTATTTACATACAATTGAATCAATGAAATGAAGACATGTCTAACCTCTTTTTCCTTCCTTCACGCTTATGTATGTTGTTGGGTCAAAAGTAAAATTGATTACAGTTTGGCCCCTCGTATTAGGCGCATCTCGATTCTCTCCATTGGGCACGCCTTGGATCTCTCCATTTGGTTTAGCTCGACCTCTCTTATTAGGTGCATCTTGGCTAATACTGGGCTCAGCTCAGCTCAAAAGAAATATTTCAAGCCCCATTGAGATTATGGCAACCTTAATGGATACCTTTAGCTTAGGCTAGCAGTACACCCATATCACATATATATGATAATAACATCATACATACATATACATATATAAATATCTTATAAAAAAATATGTATATAAATATTATATATATTAATAAATATATATGATATTTAATTTGAAACGAAAATTAGAAAAAAAAGATATAAATAAAAGTTATTTAAATTTTATAGATAAATTTATATATATGCTATACATGTATTTAAATATAAATAAATAATATGTTATATATTTTTATGAAATTCAAATTTTATTTATGTTGGAATGAATTAATAGAAAGAAAGATGAATATAATTGATAAGGTAAAAATACAGGTGATTTTAATTTTATAAATAAATTTATATATGTATAAAATGAGAATATGTGAAATAATGAGAAATGAGAAATAATGATAAATTTATATGCATGTATGAATAAAATGAGAAATGTATGAAAAAAAATATAAAATTGGTATGAAGCAGATGAAAGAAGATATATAAAAAAAAATATTTGAAAAGAATAAATATATAAAGTAACTAAGGGTAGTACAATCCTTATGCATTAAAATTAGGGCTAAATTGCAGCAAATCATGAGAAAGAAATGGTGCGCATAATTTTTAAAATTATAAGGAGGTTTGTTGCCTTTTTTTTTTCTTTTTTCATAGGAGGTCTTTTTGCTCTTTTTCATTTTCATGGGGGATAAAAATGCAATTTGCCCATAAAATTTATTACTATAACTATTTATATGAATATGCTCATAATATGTGTAAATTTAGTATAATGGATTAAGTATAGTCATCAATAACTGTTATTTGCTCAATAGTCTAATTTGATAGCTAAACTAAATTTATATCTATCCTCTTGTCAGGCGATTCCCTTGAATGGACATGTAGAACTGATGCGATCTCAACAAGGATGATTTTCAAAGGCATCCCAGGAAATGGAAATGGGGCTCTGCACGTCCTTGCCAAATGAGCCAGGGATAACAATTTGGATGATTTTATTCCCTTTTAACTTTTTAACACCCTAGCGCACCTTGCGGTAAGGGAGTTCCCCTCATTGACGAGGTAGGCTGTTCAAATTTTCTCATTCCTAATGCATGAATTCTTTTCGCCAACGTAAGAAAACTTTTTGACTATAAATAATTATTAAACTAAACATGATATTCTATAACTTTTGTGACGTGTAATTATTAAAATTAAATTTGTATTAAGATGAGTTTAATCTCGACTTCACCTTGAATATTTGAACCGAATTAAATTTAAATTCTCGAAAGTAGTGAACAAGAGATATGAATCAAACGGTAAAGTTCGTTTCACGATCCAAATGGTATCTTTATTACTCAATACAAATTCAAGCTTCAATTCACTTCCCATAAACAGAAAACTCTTAGGACGGCACATGCCCGCTCACACGAACATTAGGAAAACACAAACATACATAGATAGGGTATATTTCTCAGCCAGAAATCTCAATGGCTTTCACCTCGGGTTTCTTCACTTCTTCCTTAGGAACAGCGACAGTCAACACACCATTCTCCATACTCGCTTTGATCTGATCGGTCTTAGCATTATCCGGCAGGCGGAAGCGGCGTAGGAACTTGCCTGAGCTCCTCTCCATGCGGTGCCAGGTGTCGTTCTTCTCCTCCTTTTCACGGCTGCGCTCACCGCTTATCTGCAGGACATTCCCTTCTTCCACCTCAACTTTCACCTCCTCCTTCTTCAGCCCAGGAACATCCGCCTTGAATACGTGGGACTCCGGACTCTCCTTCCAGTCGATGCGGGTGGCCGCGAACTGCGATGTCCCGTTGGAGGAGCTGAGAGACCAGTCGCGGAAAGGATCCCAAAGATCGAGGGAGAATGGGTCGAGAACGTTGCTTCCGCGACCGAAAACACTTGGGATCAGCGACATCTCTGATAGGAATTGAACTTTATATATAGAAGTGAAATCAATATGACAGTGGAAGATTTCAGAACCTATACAATGCAAATTGCTGTTTGAATTTGCTATACGCGGATATGAAAGGGAGAAAGAGGTATTTATAGGGGAAAAGATATGCACCATTTCACTGCGTCGAAGTATTTAGAGAGTTCAGGAATTTGCAGAAAATTCGAGAGGATGAATTAGCCACTTCACGGAGACTGAAGAAGCATCCGGAGGAAGGGGGTCAAGTGGCTTACCAATAAAACGCCGACAAGTGTCGCTTGCCAATAATACACCGACAAGTGTCGCATCAGGCCCATGACGTTCTAATAGTTCATGAATAAAGTAAAATTTGTATTATTTACAATACTATTTTTCAATTCACCAAAAAGAAAAGAAAGAAAACAATACTATTTTTCAAAGTAATTTTCCTTTGAAGAGGATTGGAAGATAATGAAAAAATAAACAGTTCTTTCAAAATTAAAAACTCGCGCGCTTGTTCATGTTGTCAAGATTATTTTTATATGTTTCCACTATATTTGTAGTTGAAACTATTTTCATTAGGTTCTCAAAAATGTGGGTGGATTGATTTTGCAAAATTGATGATTTGAAAGAGTTGAGAATGAAGAAAGCGTATTTGGTTTGCAGGTTTTCATGGAATACTTAAAAGACCCAATTTTCTAAAAACTTACTTAATTCAGATGTTCTGCAGATGAATAACATTTTAATCTAAATTTTAAAGTTATTAGTTCTATTATTACTTATTAGGTTTAGTTAAATTATAATTAAGAGGACATTATTTAATTTTACGTGGGATTTTCTATGAACGGTCTTTATGCTACAATAATATTATATATGTGGATTGAAAGAAAATATGTTATTTAATAATTAATAAAATTTAATTATTTTAAAATAGTAGAATATATATTATATCATAATTAATGATGTGGCTCTATTTCATCAAAATATTATTTTTAAAAATATGAAAATGTCATGTAATAATCTAAAACAGACATTTTTTCAAATTTCTAGCTTTGATTGAAATGCCTTTATAAATGAAAATAAATATAGTTGTTGTTGACACATAGATGAAAAATAAAATTGAGTTTTCAAATGATGGGGAAAAAAGAAAGTCCTTCAAGAAAAAGGCGAATACATTTTACATATGGCCCCTAAGCCTCTGTTGTGGTCTTTACAAGACATGGTTGCCTAGACACTGTGTGAAAGGGTATTTTACATACAATAGTACATTGATCCGCCCAACAAAATAAAATTGGCAATCGGCCAATCAGTTCAATAATATAGTTTTTATGTTTATATGTGTCATATTTGAATTTTGAATTTTAACAAATTACTATTACTATACAATATAAGAATGGCGTGAATGTCTTTTTTCATTTTTTTTTGGTTTTCAATGTCTAAAAATGGCGTCATCCTCCAAATTTTTTGTTTTAGGAATTGTACCTTTTGCTGCGATGATGTTCACTATTTTGTCTTTTTGTATAATGATTAAAAAAAATATATATATAATTTTTTATTTTTTTAAATGAAAAAAGCAAGACAAGATACCAGCCGAAAAGATTAACTCCACCATTCCAAAACAACGTCATTTGTGCTTTATGATACTACACTTATTGCTTTGATTAACATTATGTGTTTTGTTTTTAGTACAATGATTATAAGAAAATATGAAAATTTTGTAATTCTCTTTTTAACTAAAACAAATAAGATATGATTAGGGGTGTAAATGGATATTAAATGGATTGAATATACTGTTTTCAGATTCATATTCATTTAACTTTTTGAATATTCGGATACGAATACGGATTTGACGTATATTAAAAAATGATATCCGAATTTGTATCCGTCGGATATCCATAAAATTTGGATATATTCGTATCTAATTATAATTATTTAAATTTATTAATATTTTATTAAACTTATCCGTTTTGAATTATTTTTTATATCCATATTTGATGATAATTATTTAAATACGTAAATCTATGAACTTCTAACAAAAATATATTTTAATTAATAGAAGAAACTATATAATTTTATTGAAAAAAAAGCAATCAAACAAATAGTATAATTTCTAATTAATAATTGACTTTATAATTGACTATTAGTACTTATTTATAATAATAATGGTATTTAAGTATATTATTAATTATAAAGTCAATCAACAATAATTGTGTTGATTAAGTTTATTCTTTATTTTTTTCTCTATATTACAATAATTTTTTAAATTTATTATTTTTTTCTTCCCAATTCTTCAATTATAATAAATATACATTTATGAATTATGAGAATTTTATTAAAAAATATAAAAATATATTATTTAATAAATATGCATTGAATCGGATATTAAACGGATCGGATATGCATTTATCATATTCGTATCCATTTATAATCGAATATCTATTAATTGAATACGGATAATATCTACTTTAAACGGATACAGATAAATTTTATATAAATAGATACGAATGCGATGGCAAATGAATTTTTGAATATTTATTTACAGCCTTAGATAAGACACATTTGAAAAGCTTATCACCACAATCTGAAAAGCCTAATCCAATTGAAAGCCACACCCCATATGACTCCCTTCATGAGGGTTCTAGCAGATCCACCCTATCCACACCCACAAAAATTTTGATTTTCCACGTCCAATTCTATCTCAACTTCTTGTGATTAAAGAAAATAGTGCAAACCCAAACCTCTTTCTATTTCTTTGTTAGTTTTTGTTTCTATAGCGTGTGAATATTCCTAAGTGAGGGGAAAATTGGGGCATGGAATTTCCAAGCAAGAAGTGGCAGTTGAGTTCTACAACATCAAGAATTTAGAAACTCCAACAACATCTCTACAGCCATCGGCCCCACTTCCACCATCACTGTCGTGGCTCCAATTTTGAACTTCATCTCGGCAAACTACTCAAGGATGAAGACTTTGCTAGTATCACCTTTTTCTACCTCCTCGGTGTATATACCACTTGTTCGTGGGATCTCACTCAAACTGCAAGAGGAGATACAAGAGCGTCATATGAATTTTGTGCTTGAAGAGTAAGCTGTTAAGGTTTCTAGATTTTCTTAAGAATATTTTGTCCCCTTTGCTTTTGGCAAAATCACTCTTAGGGGACAATAATCATGTGAATATATTCCCTGGAACATTGCGGAACTTGGTAATCTATTGAGAATGGGACATTTTTAAGGGAAAAATGAACCAATAATCCATCAAGATTTAGTGGCTTTCTAGGTGGCAAATAGACTGAAGATGCTCTAAAATATCCTATTTGGAGCTGTGTTTATCTCACTTCTAGCAAGGTTGGGCATTTCATAGGTGGTTTCTTTTGTTGATTGCTACAACTTTATTTTATCATGTTAAGGTTGTTTAAAGTAAAAAGCATGTTCATTTACTAATGAAATTTCAACTACATTTTAGGTACTTGCATTTCTCTAAAAATCATGAATTTTTGAGCTAGAGATTTAACACAAAATATTCTGTTTGCTAGATGAGATTAAATCATTAAAAAAAGGTTGTTTAAATTATTGATGTAAAGGTCAACTCAAACTCGATTCTAAAGTTGAGGTGCCATGATGCTGCGTGGCCCTTTTATATATGAGTACAACTTTGTATTATTTTCATATTACTGATTATAGTGTGCAGCAAAATTGCTATATTTTTTTTGAACCTAATTGCTATGTCACAATATGCAAGGGGAAACAATTATTTAGACAATAAAAGATGTAGGGTTTGAAGCCTCATTGATTAAAGAAGAAATGAATGAGAAATCCTGTCAAGATGTAGGGTTTGAAGCCTCATTAATTAAAGAAGAAATGACTGATAAATTCTCTTAAGTGTGTCTGATTTGCATAAAATGAATAACTTGAACTTCTTTCTTTTTAAATGGTAAGATATATATCGCATGCTGTATTATTTTTCAATGCTATTTGTTGGTTTGATTATTTTTTACTATGGATTTTTGCATTAGGTTCACTATTTACTTTCTAGCGGGAAAAGAAAAACTTTGGTAATGTTGGTTTACAAATTATGTATATTGGATTATATATTTTGGGAGAATGAGTTTTGGGAGTGGAGTTGGAGAATGTGAAATTTGTATTAGAGAATACAATGTATGCTTGTTTATGATTTAAAAATAATAAGAAAATTATTTTGAGAAAATTTGATATGTTTGTTTATATTTTGAGAGGAGACAAATTCTACTATGTTAGTTAAATCAATGCCTTTTTGTTGGGTTTTGAAGGTGTAAATAAATTTTAGTAATATTTTTATTATAATATAATAATAAAATATTGTGACATGTAAATATATGCATATGTGATTGATAATAATTGTTATATAAAGAATATGAGGTTTTTGGTTATTTACTAGTTAAATTGCAAAGGCAACTTGGATATTTTAGAAACCCATTTTGGGAGAAAAAGAAGACACATATTTGGTTATATTTTCTCAAAACAAAATATGTAAAGAATATGGGGTTTTTGATCATTTACTAGTTAAATTGCAAGGACAATTTGAAAATTTTAGGAACTTATTTCGGGAGAAAAGGAAGGCACATGTTTGGTTATATTCTCCAAAAATAATTTTGTTTTGGGAGGATATAACCAAACATAACCTCTGTTTCCTGTGAAATGAATTTCTGTTTATTGCTTGGTGTTTGTGTATTGGAGAGGATATGGTTCTGAGAGCTATCCCATTCTCAGGCAACTACATTTTGTCTTTTGGTGCTGGGGAATCATAGAAATTGTTGGATATTTTGCGGATGACATGTAGCACTAGCAATATGTTTACATAATGCAGATGTTTTTCAATTTTTTCTTCTTTGGCCATGGAGAGTTGTAGTATTCATAGTGTTGAACAAATTTTTAATTATTGCTTGAAGTTTCTATTAGTTTTAGCATTTTGATTTTTCTGTCTATTGAACTCTTATTTTTGACTATTTGTTTCTCTTGTTCATTTATATTGGTTTGTTGCGACGTATAGGAGCAGTTTCTTCCTTGAATTTGCCAAGCATTGAGATCTCATTCAACTGAGTTTGCGAAATATTGAGATGCATTTATCTATTCTTCCCTTAACTGGTTAATTATTCGTGCATCTCTGACTCTGGATGTTATTTTGAGCTGAAGGATTGCAAGGAGAACTTTGATGTTAAACTGCAGCTAGAAATAGATGGAAAAGATAGAGACTATTCTCTGATTTCATAAACCATGGAAAGGGAGGAAGAAAAGTTGCAGGAAGAGCAGTTGAAAGAAGAAGAAAAAGAGGAGCTAAGAACCCCACTTGGATGCCCTCCGGTTCACTAAACTGGATGCACTTTTAACCCAGACCCAACACTACTCCGCGCTTCTAATTGAGAAAATGGATGATATTACAAAGGTTTCTCTCTCACGATGAGTAATCATGTGATTTTCTATGATATTTTTGCTAATGTAATTGGTTTTTCAATATGTTAGAATGGGTAAGAGATAACAGAAGCACTGTTAAAGAAGGAAAGAAAGGCTGTGCTTCCAAAAGAAAGTCTGGTGCAAGTTACAATAATGTAATCATTTTTTTGACCTTTCCCTGCTGCTTTTAGTTGAGTTTTAATTAAAAGTTCTCCTATTGATCCCTTTTGTTAATTTCAGTGTTTCTGTTGGGAGTTTATATGGACAATGTGTGTTTGTAAGATTCAGTGGTTCTATTATTTCCATTTATCACTTATGAGGTCTATTCCGCACAAAAAACTTATGTACGTCTATAGAGGAGAGCTAAGAGAGTTGTTGCAGCTATGCTTAAAAAAACTAAAGATGGTGCCTTTGTTGAAGATTCGACCCTTACAGATGAAGAGAAAGTTGACAAAGAGCAGACAGAACTAAATTTATTGTCATTACTTCTTAGGAAGTTGCACAAAGTGATGCAAGATGATAATTGAAGTTTTTTGAGTGGTCGAAATTTCAGCTCGCTTTCATTGTGGATTATCTATTATCAAAGATATACTTGCATTTCAATTTTGTTACCAACTGTAGATTGATATGCTTTTCCGATTTTGATGAATACACTAATTCCGAAAATTTTTATGTTCAAGCAGCTCAATATTGTACCTATTTGATTTGTGGTATTTGATATCAGTCTCACAAGTCACAATTTTAGTTTGATTCATGTATTATCATGTAAAACTCTATCTTGTATTTTTTCTATTTCTTTATACTTCATTTCATCAAGTCTTTTGCATTGATTGCTCGTTGTTTATGCAAATCCATCATTTCATGAGCTGAAAGGAAAACGTTTTTAACTTTGAATAATTAGGCACTCGCAAAGAATTAGACTGTTAGCAAGCATAATTATTTTTATTTTTAAAGTTTTTAAGATTTTGGGTATGATTGCAATACAAAATAAATATGCCATGTGTGGCTTAAATAGGCTGCTCTATGTATAGTTTTGAGCTACTATCCTATATTGTTTGTATAGATATTTTGTTTTCTTTTAATGATAAATTTATATATCTCTTGTTCTAATTTTTCTATCTCATAAAGAGTTGTCAAGACAAATTTTTACAATTTTCTTATGAAAAGTGATTTTCCAGATTATTTAGCAAGAAAGTAAAAAAATTTCAAAACTTCCAAAGATAAAAGCCTATGAATATAATTGCATACTTTATCTTGAAAAGAAAAAATATTATGCAATCAAAAACTAACACATAGTTGCATTAAACATAAAAATCTATGAGAAGGATAGAGCACGAGATTAATTGCCTAAAATTGTTAGAAAAAACTTAAAATATAGTACTTTAAGATTACTTTAAACATAAAAGATGATTCCTATATATTAAGTTGAAACGTGAAATATAAACAATTAGATAATATATAAATTGCAAAAAATTCAATGAGAATCTTCTCTAATTTAATTTTTGATTAAAAATCAATTAAGTTAAGACAAAACTAAGATAGTAAAGATAAAAATATTAAAAGAATCAAAGTAAATCTATAAAATAAGTATAAAGTTAACATCAATATTAGAATATAAATTAATAATTTTTTTTTTAATTTGGCTCATAACTTAGTTATCCAATAAGTGAAGAAAAGAATTTGACATTAATAATCAAAGTTAAAATAATAGTAAATTGATAAAGTAATTAAAATTTATTTTAAAATAGGAATTAGTGAGGGGATATAAGATGAAAATAAAAATGTAAAAAGAAAATACAGAAAAAATAAATTATTATGTTTATTCTAAAATCTTTTATGTAGATGTAATTGGATTTTCATATTGTATTGGACAAACAGCAGAAGAAAAAGTGAATCACAGAAGAATTAATTAACCTTTCAAGTAAATAAAAGTCTTACAAAACAAACAAATAAAAAATTAAATACATATTTTGATGGATTAAATTATGCCCAATTTTGTAAACTTAAAAAATTAACAAGTGTATGTTCTATTGATACAACAATCTCATAATATTTGTCAAATAGATAAAGATAGATTTAAGAAGATATATTGATGAAATAGTATGCAAAATTTTCAAAAAGAATTTGAGTTATGCATACTCATTCAAACATAACTACAAATATGAATAAGAAATAAAAATTAAATGACATAGTTTTAAAATTATAAATATTCAAAAAGTAAAATAAATTTTAAAAATATTAAAACCAAAAAATAGGTCTCATTCTATAAGAGAGAGAGAGAGTAAAAATAAAATGCAAAATTTAACATATAAATTGATAACTTGATTCAAAGAATGCATAAAAATATACTAAACATAAAATGATTTAAATAAAATAAAAATTAACTCATAAAATTTATTGATGATAAAGAGAAAATTGTAACTAATATAAATGTTAAAAAATTAAAAAATATTAAGAATAATTAATATATCTCATCTCATAAAATTGAAATGTTCAATGCACAAAAAGAGAATTTAAAAATAAAAGTAAAATAAATAAATTGATAATTTAAACTAAGTACTAAAGAAAAAGATATAAAATTTTAGAAATTTAGGAACAAATAAAAGCTAAATTATAGATTTTTTATGGTTGAAAATAAAATTATAGACAATAAAATTAAAAAAATCTCTTCCATCACGTAACATATGTAAATTAAATAAACAAAAACGAAATAAAAAAAGTGAACAATACGACAAATCAATAATTTGAATTAAATAATAACATGTAGAAAGAGGTGGGAGCGAAAATGCTAGAAATTGAGAATATTAATGGAATAACTTTTGAAATACTCTATATTAACAGTATAGATATAAATCAGTTATTAAAGATAAGAAAAATCTATGAAAAAACTTATCAAATTATAGAATTCAAATTGGACCTATCTTTTCTTATACTTTTTTAAAAAAATTCCTGACGGGAAAGAAAAGCTTATTTTTACGTGCACCATCTCTTTCTGATGCGAGCCTAAGCTAAGCCTTTGGTGAAAGTCCAAAACCTAAGATCCCGGCTTTCTTCTCGTAAGATCTTATTGGAGTTTAATTCCTCCAACAGTTGCGGATGAATTAGCTGCCGTTATTCTTTCAACATTTGCAAAGCTAACCCTTGAAAATACTTTTTAGGTATAGAGAAGTATTGTTATTTGCACTTCATTCTAAATTTTTGTGTTAAGTTACTAACCAAAATATTCACCTACTTTTCAATGCACTTGTATTAATTTGCAAGACAAATATACTCTTTAATATAATAATTATCACTTTTAACGTTGTTACTCATGAAAAACATTCCATCTCAACTTGTCCAATTTAATATGAATAACTATAGACTTGGCAAATGGGTAACTGTGGATAACCCAAGAATGTATAAATGATAGGTTGAACAAATTTAACCATAGGTAAAATTATCTCTTTTTTATTGGATTCGATATAATGGACACATTACCCATGACTATGGGAGATGGTTAATCTACAGATAACGTTATTTTTATTTTTTTTATACTTGAGGGTAAATTAATATGTATTTTTTAATTTACATA
>JACGDI010002868.1:734680-785634 GCA_014898725.1 Jacaranda copaia
GAGTTGGGTAAAAAAATAGCAAGTAATTAGGCCGTGCGTAAAATACCCACATTTTATTGAGTGGAGAAAATAAGGCCTATTACGCGCATTCTTTTAGGTAACCATAGTATGGGTAATTTCTTGCCAAGTCTAAGTAGCAAGGTACAGTACTATTTTCTTCCTTTATTTCACTTTTCTAATTGAAATAGAATTATATAGTCGTCTTAATAAAGCATAGCAAGACCACATTTGGGGTGTGAAAATATATTATTTTGTAGTGATGCTATCATTTTCTATTGAAGTTCATTATCATGTTTTTAGTGAGATGATTGAATTTATAAATGAGATAATCTGTTTATTTTTATGTGCTCTATCAAGTTTGACATGGAATGAATCAAGATTATATTTAATAGGACAAATAGTACACTAAGGGCATAATTGTCCAATAATTTAAATTAAATGATATTTTGAAAATAAAGGGACACAATGGTCAATTTTTATAGACTGAAAATCAAGTGAAGCATAAATAACGAACTTTGGAGCGCAATTAACAATACTGATAGAGAATAGAGATGAAAGAGATTTTATAAATAAAATGCAATCATTGTTGGTATTAGAGGTAAAAAAAGAATGATTTGCTCCAACCAAGAAAATAATTCCAAAGATTTAGATATCTTTAAATGGAATAAATAATATCAAATTAATAACCAACAACTAATGATTTTTTTTTAATTAAGATAAAACAATCTCAAAATTCTGAAAATTCAGAATTGGATAAAAATTGCATAAACACAAGTCTCACACTATTGTGCTATATAGAATAGTATAGATAATGATAGCAGCAAAAGAGTAACAAATCTTTCTTTCTTTCTTTTTCCTAATCAAAATTGATTAACTTAAATAAAAATAAATTAAAGTTTACTTACTTATATTTATCACAAAGTTACTTTCTAAAATTAGTGAATTTAGTTTTATTGAGTTCTTTGTAAAAAAATTGATGAATCAGTGATATTATTTCATTAAATAGTTATAGATAATAAAATATTGAAAAAGAAACATAATGAGTGAAATGCGCTAAGGTGGTCTACAAATCCCCTCTCTTTTAGAAAGCAGTTTAAATCTTTTATTTGATTTTTTATTTTACTTTATGAATATATAATATGTGTATTATTATTTTTTATAAAAATAATTATGTAAGAATTAAATAAATTTGGCATAAATACAACAATTGAAATCAAGATAGAATCAGGAACGAAATAGAGAATCCTCAGTAGTTAGAAAGCAAAATAAACCCACGGGAAAAAGGTGACCTAACCCTCTCACATGCGTCCTCAACTGTCGTTTGGTCAAATTGACCTCAACATACTCGCATCCACTATTCATATCATGAAACAACTCCTTCCTTCCTTCTGACTCTTTGTGCACTCCAACTTCTAAAAGACCGTTAAATTCCCCAAGGTAAAAGATGACTTGCAAGATGCCTGTTTATACGAATTAAATTCCACTCTCTCAAATGCCTAGAATCCTTGGAATCAATTTCATCTCAATCAAAGGAAATAAAAGAATACTCTAGAAGTCTTAAAATTACCCCAATCACATCAATTGAGGTTCCTCCACAATATCCAAAATCTAAAAAGTCTCCAACTATATTTAATCCATGTTGAACAGGAGACGATGCTCAAGTAGACGAAGATTGTTCCAATAGTTGAACTCAACGGAAGAGAAGAATGAATACCAAATTCTATGCATCTCGTGTATTTGAGAATAAAGGTACCAGAAGTGGCTTTATACACAAGTGCTGCGGAAGGTAAGAAAAAAGCCTTAAATAACCAACTGAGTGAAAAACTAACTCAACGTAATACAACTAACTTTAGTTGCAGAGTAGAAAAGAAGCAGAAAACAATCAACAAAATAAAAATAAATTATACTTTTCTATAGTTCCCCTCAAGTTGGAGGTTGGTAGAAGTCAACCAAACCCAACTTGGACAACAAATAGGTAAATTTAGGGAACGACAAGGCTTCAGTAAAAATATTAGCCATTTGTTACTTGCTGGAAACATGTTGAAGAGTAATAAAGCCCTTTCTTTAATTGATGTCATACCAAGTGGCAATCGATCTCCAAATGCTTGGTGCGTTCGTGGAACATAAGATTTGCAGCAATGTGGAGTGCAGCATTGTTATCACAAAACAAGAGAATTGGAAGTGAGGTTTGAACTTTGAAGTTTTAGTGAATAAAATTGATCCACTGTAACTCACAAACAACGATTGTTGCCAAGCTTCTGTACTCAACTTCAGCAGAGGGATTGGAAACAATAGTTTGTTTCTTGGTCTTCCATGAGATAAGAGAAGGACCAAGAAAGATGCAATATCTAGTTAATAAAATCCTGCTCTCATGACAGAAAACTTGAATTTTTGTATCATTATTTGAAGTAAAATATAATCCTGTTGTGGGACAACTCTTAAGATATCGCAAGACATGTAACGCTGCATCCCAATGTGACTAGCAAGGAACATTGACATATTGACTAAGCTCTTGGACATCATATGTAAAGTTAGGTCTGGTCATGTTCAAGTATAGAAGTCTCCTGATTAATCTTCGGTACTTGCCTGGCTCAGCAAAGGGATTACCATCATTTGCTACAAGTTGTTGTCCTTTAGGCAATGGTGTTTTTGTTGGTTTCGCTCCAAGAGGACCAATATCTTTCAAAATATCAAGAATATATTTTCTCTGATTCAAGGAGATGCCAGCATCTAATCTTGCAATTTCAATCCCTGAAAAGTATTTTGCATCGCCCAGATCTTTTATGGCAGAGTTTATAATTTTAAAAGGACTCAACAGCTGTAATTTCATTCTTATAAATACTTCTCACCAGTACATTATCTACATAGATAATTCAAGCCAAAAAGTAGGTAATTGTGGATTTAGTGAATAAGTAGTGATCGTAATCTGATTGCTTAAACCCATATTACTGTAGCTGGATTTAGAATTCATAATTCCATTCTCTGGATGTCTATTTAAGGCCATAGAGAGATCTAATCAGTTTGTAGATTTGGCCTTATTGAGCTTTAGTATATCATTTTGGTGGATGCATGTAGATTTCTTCATGTAAATATCCATGTAAAAATGCATTATTGATGTTTAATTGATGAATCGTCAAACTTTAGGACTTGCTAGGGCTAAGAAGATTCTCACCATTACCAATTTAGCCACAGGAGAGAAATTGTCAAAATAGCCTGACCTTCAATCTATCAACTTAGCCATTAAGGAAAAACTCTTATACACCCATTTTGAACTAATAGCTTTCTTTCCTAGAGGCAATGTAGTTAAAATCCATATTTGGTTCTTCTCTAATGCACTTAGTTCACTTAGCATAGCCTCTGACCTATTTTGGATCAGTACTGGCTTATTTATGAGAAGTAGGTTCTGTAACATGGATACTTTTGCTAGGAATGTAATGTACTGACCATTAAACACTGAGGAAAAATGGTAGGGGTATAGTTTTTAAAGGGTAGGGTGCTCCTGTAGGTATTGCAATTGTAGGAGTTTCTAGCCAGCTATGATCATCTAAATAAGGCAATTTTGTCATGCTAAGTTATTTCGTATTGGGTTGAGATGGGAATATTATAAATATTATAAAGTTTCATCCAGCTCGAATCCAATTTCAAAAGTATTCAACCCAATCAATCTCAACTCGAATCCAACCTGAAAATTTTTATATCAACCTAAATATAACCCATTTCAACTTATGATTATTTTTAATTAATAATTCATCTAAAGCAACCTACAATATTTTATATTGAACTAAAAATTTTGATAAAGGAAGCAACTTATACCAAGACCATGAAAAAATCAATTTATCCAAAATTTAGAAAAAAGCCAACATTATACTCTGGTGGCCCATATCTTTTATCATGTAGCAATTTGATAATTAGACTTCACGTAATTTCTTATACAACATCAGCAATATAGAAATTCCAATCCTAAACCAAAAGTTCACGGCAACTTAGGTTTAATAAACATGAAATCATTTCTAGCAAAGAAATACAAATTCTCCTATTCAATAATTAATAATAATCCAAACAACACTAAGTAGTCTAGCATTAAGTAGTAAATAGTAGTTTTTAATTTACTACAAACCAATTTAGAGTTAAATTGTTCAAAACTAACGTCAAGTTATTAAGTAGAAATGAAAAAACCATAGCATATTCAAGCTTTTAATTTTCACCATGTCTTTTCATTTCTATTCTCTTCTTCCAATTAGGTTTGGTGCAAAGAATATGTACACAAAAGTATTAGTTCATAACAAATATGCATATGTATATACTTCTTTTTTCATTTTTGAAAATTTGAATCGGGTTGGATTGTGTTATATTGGGTTAGTGGATTACCCAATAAAATTATTGTGTTGATCTAGTAACTCAAACCCAATTCGAACCAACCTACAATTCCGTATTGCTCATCAGGTCAACCCCGATTATCGACCTAACACTATAAGCCCAACCCAAACTCAATAATATCATGCTAATTGATATAGTTTTATTATATCGTGTCAAAAATTGTCACCCCTACGTCTAAAGATATAGTTGGAAAAGGAGTGTAGTTTAAAGAGGGAGATTGATCTAGAAAAACCTGTTCATGAAAAACATCTCTAGAGACCATCATCTTATGAGATTGAAGATCATACACTTTAAAAGCCTTTTAACCATTGTTGTATAATAGGAATTTGCATTTGATAGCTCCAGGATCAAATTTATCTTTTCGAGGTAAGATGTTTGCCATATAGCATAGGCAACCAAGAACTTTCAAATCATCACAGCTAGGTAATTTTCCATAAAGCAGTTCAAAAGATGTTTTCGAATTCAAGACAAAAATGGGAAGTTTATTGATGATATGAGTTGCTATTAAAACAAACTCGCCCCAAAAGTTCTCTAGAAAATGTAATTGAAATAGTAAGCCCTTCGCAATTTGTAAAATATGTTTATGTTTCCTCTCTGCTATGTCATTCTGTTGAGGAGTATAAGGACAAAATCTTTGATGTAAAATTTCAAGAGTTGAAAGCAATGTTTGAGAAGCTTATCTAGTGAACTCATTTCCATTGTCTTATCTAATTATCATAAGAGTGGCTTCAAATTTTGTCTCTATTATTTTTGAAAAACATGTGCAAGTGTGGATATAGTTTGTGACTTGTGTGATAGCAAGAAAGTCCAAGTGGCTTTGCTGTAATCATCTACAAGAGTGAGGAATGTGCACCAGTTAAGGAAGCTTGGTTATAAGGCCCCCAAAGATCAATATCAACAAGCCAAAAAATCTTTGTAGCTTTTGACTGACTGTCAGAAAAGATTAATCTTGGTTGCTTAACTAATGGACACACATAACAAGGAGCTAAAGTAGTAGTATCTTTATTACTGATGAAGTCTAAATGTGACATTATAACTAGAGAAATGTGTCCTAATATCTTGTGCTGGATAGAGATAATTTATTGATTCATTAAGCATGAATCAACATAGTTGTTACAAGTAGAATTAAGAGATCTAAGCCCATATTTCGTATCATGAGTCAAAATCTTACCATGATGGAATAGTAGGGCTAGATCAAAACAATTAGTGTCCAAAACATATAGTCTACCTACTACCTTCCCCATATCCATCACTTCCTTAATCTGCAGATCCTACAGAAGACAATAGGCTGTGTGGAAAGGAATTCTTATTAATGAAGTTTCTGAGAGTTTGTTAACTAATAAAACGTTGTACTAAAAAGTACGTATTATGTAGAGTGTTTGTCAAGACAAATTTGGCTGTGAAATGTACATCACCTATTTGATGTACCATCTTAAGAGATGCATCAAAAAGATATACAGGCATCTTAGTTTTAACTGATTTAGGTTTCTTCATGAGTTTAATGTCACAACAAATGTAATTTGAAGTGCCAGTGTGAAAGATCCAACTACCAAGTTCCAATAAACTAAGCATACTGAAAGCAAAATGATGAAGTTTTGTACCTGCAAAGTCACTGAAATGTTGTGCCATGTTCACCATAGCTTCATCCGCTACATTTTTGCCTTTCATGGTTCTATTGACTTCATGTTGAATCAAGTCCCTTATCCTGTCGTTCAAGCCTACAGTCAAGAGATTTTCAACAGTTGTTTCTGTTTCTAATGGAGTTTTTGCCATGTCTCACTACAAGAATAAAATAAATTAGTGGTAAAATAGTAATTGACAATGCAAAAGTTGTCACTAATTATGTATATTAAGCGACAAAAATTTTAGTTTTGTTACCTTAAAAATTTTTATAAACTAAATAGTGACAAGAATAGTATTAAAGTTGTTACTATAAACAATTAGTGACTAACTTATAGTGATAATAAAATTCTTGTCACAAATTATAGTGATAATTTTTATTGCTATTAAGTTGTCACTATAGGAGTGTTACTAATTGTTAATAGTGCAACTTAAAACATTAATTTTTGTCACTATTAAGTCAGTTATTAACAAGATAAAAGGTTTTGTCACTTAAAAATTATCATTAATGACAAGATAAAAGTTATTATCACTCAATGTATATTAGTAATGACAATTTTTATTTTGTCACTAATATTTTATTTTTTTGTAGTGTCTCCTACCACCTTGAGTTTATTTTTGCCCCTCGCCTCCATTAGCTCTTTATACCCAATTGGTGTCCTATGTAGCTTGAAATAGGTTTCTTTGCTATGTCCTGTATAGTTGAAATAGCTGCAATCTAGAATTCTAGATTAGATTTGTCTGTCCTTTGATTAGGTTTATTATGAGCTTTCTTGAACTTCTGAGTATCACTGATTGGGATAGTGTTATTTTTATTACCCTGACTGCCTGCCAGCATCACAATATTATCCATTTTATCAGTGAATGTTGTGTGAAGTTCCCTTTGTTTCTCTACTCTTGAGGACCATAGGATAAGCCTTGTTTCCAACATGAACGTATCCTTCATTTAACCCCATTAACAATGGTCAGATTTCCTTGAGAAAATTAAACTAATTTATCTCTGCACTTGATACAATAGAGGCCATTGCATTTCCCAAATCTCTCCTTTATTTCCGTCCACAATTCCCTAGCAGTCGTAGTGTAGAAAAGCATCAACAATTTCTTTGGACATAGAGTCCAGTATCCATGATTGGACCATGCAATCCACTCTATTCCGCTGTTCAAATTCTTCACTATCCTCATCACGCATAACATATTTCCCATTCACGAAGCCTAGTTTGACCTTAGCTCTCAACACAATCTTCATAGCTCGACTCCAAGCAAGATAATTGTTCCCATTTAATGGTGTAGAAACAAGTATCGTACTTGGATGATCTAATGATTGCAGTGGCAGTAGATCTCCATTGTTTATTGCTATGTTCTCTTGAGTATTTTCAACTCCTCCTTCGAAATTTCTCCCAATCCCTTCCATCTCAATCTTCAATATCTTCTCAGTTTAAAATTTCTCAGTTTGAGGTAATTTCTCATGTCAATCTATCTTTTCTACTATTGGATCAATGGCCTCTCTGATACCATGTTCCAGTAGCTAAATTCAATGGAAGATAAGAATGAAAATCAGACTCCATTCATCTTGTGTATATGAGAATAAGTGGCTTTATACAGAAGTGCTACAAAAAGTTTAAAAAAAAAAAACTCAACTGAGTAAAAAACTAACTCAACCTAATACAACTAACTTCAACAACACAAAAGAAACAGAAAATAGCCAACTAAAATGAACATAAATTATATTCTTCTACAAAAGACAGATAATGCGACAAGAATGATCTTGTCCTAAGCGCATTACCTTGGCCTGGAAGCAAGGCACATGTCTCATAGCCTACCAAGAAATAACTTCTTGTCCTGGTGCCGGCTGCAGCTTGCTACCAATTCGAGGTAGGCTAAATGAGATGCCTTAGCTAGGTGACGATCCTTCGTGGCACTGCTCTAATCTTCCCTTACGTACTCTTTTCCTCGTCCTACAATATGCACTTACCTTGCAGTGTGTTTTGGTACCCTATCACTGCCAATTTGAGCAAGTTTATGGGAAAGGACAAGCACAAAAGACTTTACTCAAAGGAGATAAAGAACTTTTACCTTGACTTATGTAGTTTCTCCCTTAAAAGCATATTTATAAAGCCTAAGCAACATCCTCAACAATGAAGAAAGTTTGTAACCCCATGCAATTACTTATCACTATCAACCTGAGAATAGGGAGGTTGTATGATGTACCTTATTGTGAACCTAATAGGTTATACATGTTATTGATGGCTCAAGAGGCATAATAGTTGTATATCAATATAACAGACAGTTGGGGCCCAGAGACCCGAGACCCATGAAAGTCCACTTTAGAAGTGCGGACATTAGCAACAAGGATGAATCCCTCTATACTAATTCCCTCTCTAAGAGTTTCCCTTAATGCAATTATTTGATAATTTGAATCAAGAAGAATAAAAATACTCTCGTCATTTCTCTAATTCTCTCTTTTATTTGTCTTGCGAAAGTTAGGATTCCAAGCATTTGATGCCTATCTTAAGGATCTATATAAATGACCATAACTTTAACCCAACATGAAAATATTTAATTAAAAAATGAGACCTTGTACCTAAAATATTTTCATTCAAGTCCAGTTACTTATTGCTAATGAAAAAAAAAATGTTCAAATCATTCAAATAAATTTAATAGTCAACACGCAAATGTGTCCAAAACAGTTTAAACATCACTAAAATAGTTCTACAAAATATACATTATATTTATTTGATTATTTAGTTATACCGCTCATTTATTCATCACCATTCTTTATTCCACCCGAAATGATAAACGAAGTCTAAGAAGATTTATTTTTGATAAGCTTTGATTCTACTCGAAGGTTTTAATCATAATGGCTTGAAGAATGTTGTTTCAAATATATTTTAGTTAACTAGAAGGCTGCATATGTGCGATATAATTTCTAAGCATATAATTAAATCTCAGAATTACGGTTCAATAATAAGCCTATAACCCTTTTTTTTTTTTTCAAACGTCTCAAAAGTAAATTCCGATTTAACTTAAACAAGACTAAACAGAAAATCATGAAATAGATACCATAAGAGTTCCAAGGAGCTTAGTTTAAGTTTACAACCTACGATAGATCATGCTATCATCATCATTCAAACACTACTACCTTCGACACTTGTTTGACATATCACAACATTTCTAAGGTGAACATCACATACACAAAATCCCATACATAATTACAATTCTAGCTGCATTACAAAATATCTTTGAACTACAATTCAAGCCTGGAATCCAGCATCACCTATCTCTATCTGAGAGATTAATGAAAGACAGGGGGTAATTTCAAGGACTTAGTGAGGGATAAGTAAGGGTAATAGTAGAGATCTATCGACGAGAAACTCAACTCAATAGATCATAATCAATAGATAGCATATAACGTATTCAGAATACAGGTAGTAACAAAAGTAAAATAGGAAACTTTCCTGCTTTATTGCTCTAAGATCAAATTATAGGCAGATAGAACCATTTAGGCAAGATAAACCCAAAGCATATGCATTCCAAGAGAAGGTTTTAAGACATGCATTGCATATTCATCTCATAACAAATAAACAAACAGATTACCTAAGCATAATAGCTTGGTATATGGCGGATATCCATATGACACTGTATGGCAAACCACAGATGCCTAAGGAAAAATTCCTAGCACACCATTGATACCCAAGGAAAAATCCCTAGTGTATCATTGACACTTAGGGGAAAACCCCTAGCATGCTCTACATAACTAAATAGATCACTCGAATTAGCCCTTAGTCCATACAATCGTTGTATAGATAACATACTTAACCATTTGTGTAGATGCCTACGGGGAAATCCCTAGCCACCACTGGTTTCAAGGCTAACAGTACAAAATAGAATAGAAATGCTATCAAGGTAACATGAAAGTAATAAACATAACATAAGTAAGCTAGCATGGCTAATAAACACCGAACAACTAAATAAATAGGCCGACATAGCAATGGATAACAAAACATAATGATACAGATACTATATAGTCAGATATCAAAAACACAAATAACAGATAAAGGTTTTGGGCGCCAGAACAAACAGATAATAGAATTGATATCAAAGATGACCCTCACAGGGGTGTTCCAATAAGATAATAGATAACATATCAAATTTCAAACACAATTTAAAGTACGATATAGAAATAGAAAACTTATACAGGGGCTTATCATGAATGATAGATAGCGAGAAAAAACTGTCATCTTGGTAGACCCTTACCTCTTGTACTTTCAGCAAAAAACAACTAAAGCTCATAGTCTGCTACTCAGCAGTATCCAGTTTGTCATCACTTAATCAAAGAAATATTTCATAATCAAAATTCTCGTTCAATCTTAATAGTCCTCTAGAATTGTAATAATGGGCATTCTAATGACATTATCTTATCTACTAACATGATGATATAGGTTAATAGCATCTTCACAAAATTCTCCAATTAGTTAACATTTTTAGATTAACTACAATGGTCCATATCAATTCCACAATAACATGGTATCTCATTCTTATCTCAAGGTCATTTTCATTATCTTAAGTCACACAATATGTTTAATCCTTATATAATCAATTCCTAATCAAATGCCATTTAATCTTATAATATAATTCTTAATACTATATTAAATCTAATTTTGGCATTTTGCATAAGTTCAGGTTCACTTATTCCATATTCCTTGCATGGAGATTAGCATACGTATATATATAAACTTATTGTCTCATCCTAAATCCCTATTCTTGGCAAGGTACAATGCTAAATTAGGAAAGGTACAACATATGCATATATATAACAAGGTACAACTCAATCCAAAATCAAAGTTGTCACCAGAGTTCTAAAACCACAAACCGATAGCATAGGTGAAATCATCACGTCAAGGAGGTAAAACTGCCTTTTCATCGCCACTGCCACCTAAAGACGCCTCTCACCATGAGCTTTCCAATGGTTAGCTCAATTTTTTGTTTATCTACTAGAAAAGGTCTCAAACCCCACCCCAAAGTCTTGAAAACTACTTTGCTCAATCATTTAGTTTTTATCGGATTTTGCTTTCATCCCCATGTGGAACTCCCATGCAATGCCTAGAATCAAGCTTCGATCATAGTTCCGCCATTGCCCACTAAAACTGCTAGGGTATGTTTCTTCAAGCTTTCGATTCTAGTGGTTTGCTGCCCAGAATGCCACGCACGAGGTGCTAGATGAAAGCTGGTGAAGTGGGGAAGAGAATACTTGGCTTGGTTTAGAGAAAAACTGCCCCCAAAAAAAAAAAAACCGTCATGTAGATGGGAGGTGCTTGTAGGTGGAGGAGGAGAAATAAGGAAGAAGAAATGGGAATAAAGGTGGCGTGTTCTGCCAGATTTTCTTAAATTAAAATTTTCAATTTGTTTTTCAATTTAGCCTAAAGACTTCCAACCATTCTCAATCAAGTCTTTGTAAACCTTAAAAAATTTGGCTTTGACCCTATTAACCAAAGTTCTTCCATGTAAACCCTTTGTTTTCAAAAGGTGCTCAATCAAGTTTTCCAAAATTATAAATATGACCCCAAAACTTTCAAAATTTTTGCAATCAAGTCCTTTTTAATATATTTTTATTTTTAAAATAATTAAATAATTCCAAATAATAAACAAATAATTGAAATTGCATAAATAAACTAACATTAAGAAATTATCATGAAAATATGAAACATTGGGAGTGTTATAGACCTCTCCCTCTTAAAAGAATCTGGTTCTTATATTCTCACCTGAAGATTAGAATAGCTTGGGATATTGCTGGTGCATGAGATCCTTTTTCTCCTAGGTTGCCTTTTCAACATTTTGGTTGGACTATAGTACTTTCACTTGAGGAATCTTTGATCCTAAGTTCACGGTATTTTTGATCTAAGATGCGAACTAATTGTTCCTTGTATGTCAAGTCACCTTTCAGATCCATGAGTTCATGAAATATGACATGGGATGGATCAGGGTAGTACCAGCTGCGACATATGGAAGACATCATGTATCCCTGCTAGATTCTAGGGTAGCACCACGTGAAAGGCTACTGGTCCAATTCTTTCACATATTTCATATGGCCCAACATATCTCGGACTCACATTTCCACCTTTACCTATTCTTTTGCCTCATTTTCGCAGCACTTTAAGAAACACTCAATTGCCACCCTCAAACTCCAAATCTTTACTTCGTCTATTAGCATAACTTTTCTGTCTGTCATGTGTAGCTTTCATCCACTACTTAAGAATATGTACCTTTTCTATAGTCTCTTGGATCAGGTTAGACCTTTGGTTCCTAGAGTCTTATCATTAGTACTCTTGTGCTCTGCCAGATCCCAATATAGTGGGGACTGACACTTTCAGCCGTATGGTGCTATTTGAATAATAGACTGATAGTTATTATTGTAGGCAAATTCAATAGGAGGTAGATGTGTAGTCCAATTTCCACCAAAATCCAAAACTCAAGCTCATAGCATATCCTCCAAAATTTTAACAACCCATTCAGGCAGTCCATCAGTCTAAGGATCAGTAGTAGAGCTAAACAACAACTTTGTTCCTAGCTATTTTGTAAACCTTTCCAAAGTCTTGACATAAACATTGGATCCCAAGTGAAGACAATATTGATTGGGATTCCATGTAATCTAACGATTTCCTTAATGTATAATTCTGTTAGTTTCTCAACTTTGTAGTTAGTTTTAATTGGCAGAAAATGTGCAGACTTTGTTAAATGGTCTACTATTACCTAAATACTATTTTAACCATCTCTAGCCTTCGGTAGACTGATCACAAAGTCCATGGTCACTTATTCCCATTTCCAATCTAGGATGGGAAGTGGTTGTAGCAACCCTTAGGGTTGCTAGTGTTCTACCTTCACTAACTGGTAGGTTAAGTATTTCTACACAAAATCTGCTATGCTTTTCTTCATCCTATTCCACTAGAACTGTTTCTTCAAGTCTTGATATATTTTCATTCCTTTGGGATATACCATATATCTTTCTTGGTGTGCTTATTCCAATAACCTTCTCTTCAACTCTTTTGGTACACAGATTCGCTTATGAGAAAGCAATGTTCCTTGGAAATTCGTGTTAAACTCAGAATCTTTGGAACTTTCAATCATTTCTCTTTATCTCAATATCCATTTATCTTTGGCTTTGGCTTGCCAGATTTCCTCATATAATTTAGGCAGCACTATAACCCCTGCAATCTTGACCTACTATTTTACCCTTATCACAGTAGTTACTTTTTATCTTTTTGATGCTTTTGCTCATTGTAGATGAGCTATTCTTACTTTATGGCTCAAAGTATCAGCTACTACATTTACGTTTCCAGGAAAATAAGTGATGGTAAAGTCATAGTCTTCTAGAAATTCCATCCATTTTTGTTCTCATGTTCAAATACTTTTGTGAATATAGATACTTGAGGTTTTTGTGATCTATATACACTTCAAATGTAGCCCTACAAAGGTAGTATCTCCACTTGGACAATTTAAAAATGACCACAGCTAGCTCCAGATCATGTGTGGGATTATTTTCCTCATGAGGTTTTAACTTCCTGGATGCGTAGGCAATAACTCATCCTCTCTACATTAATATGCATCCTAATCCCTTGTAAAAGGTGTCTGTATATACCAAAAGATCTTTTAATCCATCTGGGAGGACTAAAATTAGAGCCGTAGTCAAGCGGTTCTTTAGTTCTTAAAAACTTCTTTCACATTCCTCATCCCATACGAATAGCTTATCTTGGTTAGCCTGATTACAGGTAGCCCACTTGGAGAACTCTTGAATAAATCTTTGATAGTAACTAGCCAATTCTAGAAAGCTCCAGACCTCCATGATACTTTTAGGCCTTTTCTAATTTACAATCACTTCTACCTTAGAGGGATCAACTTCTATTCTATTTTGAGTGATTACGTGACCTAGAAAAGTTACTTTCTCTATCTAGAACTCGCATTTATTGAATTTGGCATACATTTGATGCTCTTTCAGAGTTCTTAGAACTATGTGTAAGTATTTTTTGTGCTCCTCTACAAACTTAGAGAAAACCAAGATATCATCAATGAAGATGACTACAAACTGGTCTAAGTAGGGTTTGAATATTTGGTGCATCAAATCCATGAATGCCACCAGGGTATTGGTTAAATTGAATGGCATTACTACTAATTCATAGTAGCCTTATCGAGAATTGAGAGCAAGTTTTAAAACATCTTTTTCTCTAATCTTTAGTTGGTAATACCCTTACCTCAAATCCAGCTTCGAGAAGATTATCGATCCCTACATGAGGTCAATTAGCTCTTCCACATGAGGTAGCAGATATTTGCTCTTGATGGTGCCCTTATTCAATTCTTGATAATCGATGTATGTTCTTAAGGACCTATCTTTTTTCTTAACAAATAGCTTGGAAGCTCCCTAAGAAGATGTGATAGGTCTGATAAACTTCCTTGCCAATAGCTCATGTAGTTGATTTTTTAGCTCCTTAAGCTTAGTTGGTGCCATCCGATATGGAGTCATAGAAAATGGCATAGCCCCTAGTAAAGTGTGTATAATAAATTCTATTTCCTTATCAGAGAGTAGCGAGTTTAACTTTTTAGGAAATATCTTTGGGTATTCTGCTAGCACATTTGCTTCTTCAACCTTGACTGTATCACAGAGCTTGTTAATGAGATATACTAGGAATCCCTGCCCACCCTTATTCAGAATTTGTCTAGCTTCTATTACTGATATGATTGGTATTGGAGATCTTTTGCTTACAGAAGGATGTGAAGATATCAATGCCCCTTCCCCTAAGTGTAATGCAATTAGTAAAATAATTCACTTGTACTTGATGGTTATACAGCCAATCTATCCCAAGTATTACATCATACTCTTGGATGGGTATTTGTATTAGATTGGTTGGATACACTCGACTTTCAATCTTAATCGGGTAGTCTCGATACATGGTATCCGTGACTAACCTTACTCCTAAGGGTGTTCTTACTTTTACTTGATAAGCCATGATTTTGGGTTGCATATTCAATTTTTTAGAGAAATCAACAGATATAAATGAATGGGATGCACCAAGATCATGTAATACTTTACTAACAGTTTTAGAGATAGTAATCATACCTTCTACTACCTTATTGGGGTCCGGTGCATCCTCTTCGATTAGGGCGTAAGCACGAGCCTGAACCTTCTGCTTTACTCTTTCTGCTAGTGCTCGACCCTTATTCCTGGGGTAATTCTTTAAAAAGAGAGAAAATTTTGCTAGCAATTTCTCAAAAAAGTCATTCATAATCATAATCAGTTAGCGATAGCATAGTTACATAAGCTTATATACAAATTTAAAAGTTGCAAAATAGCTACGCTAACTGTATACCAAATCGTAAACAAAATGATAAGGCATAGAAGAAGGGGAAAAAATAAAAGATATTATCAGTTGAAGTTAAATGGTTTGATAATTAAAAGCTATCAAAACTACTATCCTACTGACATACAACCACATCCACGGTACCAAGACCTAGTTTTAGGTGTCCTCATCAGTGATGTCAAATACTACATCTATCTCGTCATCTCTCTATCATCAAAGTTATCCCACATGAGGTCCAGGTCAATTTCATCCTCTTCATCGTTGATCTCTAGTGGTGCCATAACTGGGGGTTTTGGGATGAGATTAGCATCAGGAACCTCTTTGGGTTCTTCCTCAGATTCGTCTTTTGATTGTGCCTATAGTTTCACCTCAAGTGCTGGTGCTTGTTCCCTAGCAAGTTGCTTCTTTTGCTGCAGTCATTGTTTGTGATTAAGAGCCGAGGCCTAATAAATGCCTGAAGGTTTAGCTTCTAAATTAATTCCTGAGATGACACCAACAACTTAATCAATAACCTTGCCATAGTAGTCTATCATTCTACCCATCTCGTCCACGGTCAAGTGAGGAATATCTGTAATGCTTGAAATATTGCTTCCATGTTATGCTATATGGTGCGAAGCTCTTGATTCTGTGCCTTTGCTATACTAACCTAAAGGCTTTCTCATTTGAGGTTACCCATAACTCAATCAATAAGATAGCCTCGAGCACCCAACATTCCTCTCAGTGTGAGTGCTTTCTCTTGTGCTTGTTTGAGGTTTTCATGTTGATCATAAAGCCTTTTCTCCAATGTTCTGCATATCTTCCTTAGGTTTTCCTTTTCCTCCTCTAAGGTCTTAATCCTATCTCCAGAAGCCTCTTTGCCTTGATCCTTAGGAGGTCTTGTTCCTTTGTTTCATTCACCAGCTATCCTACAATATAAAATTGTAGAAATCTATTTCATTAGTGTCAAGAAATCAAACAAATTCCTAAACTTCCTTAGCTTCACCTAGTGCCTTCTAACATGCCAACATCATGCAAAGTTCATCTCCTAAATAATAAAGTTCATCCTAAATCCCAAAGACATTCTATTACCTAAGTCATTATAACCTAGGCTTTGATACCACCTTGAGATAGCACCTAAATTGAGGCGCCACCATGACTCAAACTTAAATCTTAGAGTTACAATTCAATAGTAGGCCTCATAACAATTTTTTTTTCCAAACATCTCAAAAGTAAATATCAATTTAACTTAAACAAGACTAAATAAAAAATCATGAAATAGATTCCATAAGAGTTTCAGGGAGCTTAATTTAAGTTTACAACCCACAATAGATCATGTTATCATCATCATCATTCAAATACTACAACCTTCGACACTAGGTTGACATATCACAACATTTCTTGGGTGAACATCACATACACAAAATAGTATATATAATTACAACACTAGCTCTATTATAAATTATCTTTGAACTTCGATTCAAGCCAGGAATCTAGCATTACCCAACCCTATCTAAGAGATTAATGAAAGACAGGGGGAAATCCCTAGTGCACTATTGATACCTAGAGAGAAATCCCTAGCGTATCATTGACACCTAGGGGGAAATTCCTAGTGTGCCCCACATAAACATATAAATCGCCCGAATTGGCCCTTGGTCCACATAATTACCATATAGATAACAGAGTTAACCATTTGTGCAAATGCTTAAGGGAAAATCCCTAGAATACTACCGATTTCAAGGCTAATAGTACAAAACGGAACATAAATGTTGTCAAGGCAACATGAAAGCAATAAACATAACACAAATAAACCAACATGGCCAGTAAATGCTAAACAAATAAACAAATAAGCTGACATAGCAACAGATAACGGAACAAAATGATCCAGTTAGATATTAGAAACACAGATAACAGATAAAGGTTCCAAGTACTAGAACAAATAGATAATAGAATCGATATAAAAAATAACCCTCACATGGGTATTTCAATCAAATAATAGATAATATATCAGATTTCAAACACAATTTAGAGTACGGTATAGAAATAGAAAACCCAAACATGGGCTTATTGCGAATGACAGATAGTGAGAAAATGGCGTCTAATTGGCAGACCTCACCTCATGTAGTTTCAGCTAAAAACAAATATCTCAATTTACTGCTCGGTAGTACCCAGTTCATCATCACCTAATCAAAGAAATATTCCACAATCAAAATTTTCGTTCAATCCTAATAGTCCTCTAGAATTGTACTAATAGGCATTCTAATGATATTAACTTATCTACTAACATGATGATATAGGTTAATAGCATCTTTACGAAATCTCCAATTAGTCAACATTTTTAGATTAACTACGACAATCTATATCAATTCCACAATAACATGGTATCTTATTCTTATCTCTAGGTCATGGTCATTATCCTAAATCATGCAATATGGTTAATCCTTACATAATTAATTCCTAATCAAATGCCATTTAATCTTATAATATAATCCTTAATACTATATTAAATCCAATTTTGGCATTTTGCATAAGTTTAGCTCCACTTATTCCATATTCTTGAATGGGGATCAACATATGTATATATATATATAAACATATTATCTCTTCTTAATTCCTTATTCTTGGCAAGGTACAATGCTAAATTAGGAAAGGTACAACTTAATCCAAAATCCAAAGTTGTCACCAGAGTTTCAAAATCACAAATCGATAGCATAGGGGCTATCGTCGCATCAAGGAGGTGAAACTGCCCTTTCGCAGTCACCAACCGTCATCCGCCTCCACTGGAAACCTCAACGTTGCTACCTAGAGACACCTCTCACCATCAGCTTTCCAATGGTTAGCTTGGCTTTTTGTTTGTCCACCGAAAAAGGTCTCAAATGTCACCTTGAAGTCTCAAAAACCACCTTGCTTTATTGTGTAGTTTTTGCCAGATTCTACCTTCGCTGTTGCATAGAACTCCCACACAATGCTATTTTCAACTTCACACCGAGGGCTTCCCAACTTGCTGCCTAGAATCAAGCTTCAGTTGTAGTTCTGCGGTTGCCCACTAAGATCACTGAGGTGGTTTCTTCAAGCTTTTAGTTCTGGTGGTTTGCTGCCTGGCACGTCACGCGCGAGGTGCCAAAAGAAAGTTGGTGAAGTGGGGAAGAGAATGCTCATTTTGGTTTGGAGAAAAGTGGGCTGGAAAAAAAAGTCACGTGGAGGGGAGGTGGTTGCAGGTGGAGAAGGAGAAAGAAGGAAGAAGAAATAGAAATGAAAGTGATGTTCTGCCAGGTTTTCTTAAATTAAGTTTTTCAAATTGTTTTTTCAATTTAGGCCAAAGACTTCTAACCAGTCTCAATCAAGTCCTTGCAAACCTTAAAAAATTACACTTTGACCCCATTGACCAAAGTTCTTCCATGCAAACCCCTTTGTTTTCAAAAAGTGTTCAATCAAGTTTTTTAAAATTATAAATCTGACCCCAAAACCTTCAAAATTTTTGCAATCAAGTTCTTTTTAATATATTTTTATTTTGGGGGTGATTATATAATTCCAAATAATAAATAAATAATTGAAATTGCATAAATAAACTAACATTAAGAAATTATCATTAAAATATGAAATATTGGGGTGTTATAGATTGTAACTTATTAATTTTTATATTTTTTGTCCTTTAATGATTTAATTGACTTTCTCATTTTCATGAATTCTTTAATTTTATCTATATATGCATGTCTCTACATAGTATTTAGTGCGGCTTGTTTCCTCTTCATCTTATTTTGTTTTTATTGTTAAAATAAATATGCTATAATAATATTAATTATTATTAAAAAATTATGTCCATGTATCTAAAAATATAGGTGAAATATTTCTAAATAGCCATATATGATCATGTTTTAAATATATATATATATATATATCAGAATATCCTATATTAAATCAACTGAACATGAAGTTGATTTAAGACAGACGTTTATCGATTCATTACCATTTTAATTACCCATTACTAAAAATTGGAACAATGAAAACATGTGAATTGAATAAGCTTTTAAAAATATGTGTCTTTTACAATATAATAACTAATAGCAGCCAACTATTGAATTCTTTTATTTTTGGGTGATATTTGAAGAAGCTTTTGTTTTTCAATTTATTCTCTAACATTCTCAATGAATTAAATTTGTGCCAGTTGTTATTCCATAATACTAATTTAATTTTAATTTTAATTTTAATTTTTTGTTAATTGAAAAGTCCTTTTGATTTTTTAAACAATAATTTCAATTGTCATTTTATGAATTAGAACTAAAAATATGATTCGAGTGATTTAGGTCAATTTGTAAATTGGTTTCCTCTAAATTTAGATAATAAATAAAAATTATGTTACTTATTTCATCTTAGTTATTAATGGACCACTTTTTTAAATTTAAAATTTAAAGAAAAATACCTTTTTCTTGTGTTCAATTTATTTATTTATTATGATTATGTTCTCACTTTCATCTCTTCTTAGTTAAGCCAAAATAGATAAAGTTAAGTTCTGATCAATTTTAAACATTTATGTACCATTGTGTAAAATAAAAATATTGTAGTATTTATAATTTTTCGTTTTGTTAAAAAAAAATGTGAAAATTGTTTGCTTAAAAGTTTGGTAGTTTGTTCATAAATTTGTAAGAGTTGGATTATAAATTAAGTTGGCAATTAATATAATATATACTTAAATTGTTAAATAAAATTCATTGTTTGAAATAGACATTTGTACTTTATTAATTATTTAATGTTTAGCATATAAAAAATAAGGATCTTTGACTGTTGGATACTATCTACTTAGTGGGGTATATATCGTACCTAAGAAGTATATATTTTGTAGGGAATGGAAGAAGACATATGGGCTAATGTGATATTTATCCAATAAAATGTATTTATCGATATTCTATTTTATATTGTTGATAGAAAATATTTCACTATGTTAGATTAATGTTGTTATTATTAAAATCAAACAAATATTTATTAAACTTAATGGTTTGAATTATGTACATAACTATCAATCCAACAATATATATGTTTTTGAAAAAAATTCAAATTTTAAGTAAATATGATTAATTCGAATCAATTATATAATAAGTGAACTCTACTTACTATGTTGTTGATGTATACTTTAACAATATTTATCATATGATTAGCTAAATCATGCAAAAATCATGCAAAACTTGGTCTTGACAAGGTCTTCCTTGTCCTTCGTCATGCTCCAGATAAAAAATTCAGTTTGACCATTCAAAAGGTTATTTGATAAAAATAAATTATATATATTTCTATTCTCCTTTTAAAAATAATTTTTGAAAGTTAGTGATGCCACATTTTAATTGAAAAATAATTTATTTAAAAAGACTATTTAAAGAAACAAAATTTTAATTTATTCTTTTTTACGGCTTCTAATAAAGCTGTCAACTATATATATTCTTTTTTCTTTTGAAAATTATTTATCTTTTAACTTAAATAAGTAAGATTAAAAAATTTTATCAGATTTGTGATACAACATGAAAGCACCTTTTGCTATGTGCGCATTGTTAGATGTAAAATAACCAAAATATATTTTAGAAATATATTTAAATACACAAATAAATAAAAATATAAATAAATAAATAAACTTAGTTTATTCTTTTTCATTATTACATTAAATATAGCATTATATATGAGTTTGACAGCTACTTTGATATATAATAAATAATTTTTTCTTTTTCTTTTTAGAAAGAACCCATATTTATACAAATGCATTCACGAAATATCATTCTCTTTTTCTTGTTATTTAAACATGTAATTGTAAGACTTTATTTATTCTTTTTTTTATTCAATAATCTATTCTTGTTCTTCGTCATATTCATTGTACTATTATATTTGAATTGAGCACATATTTTAATATATAAAAAAAATTCTTTTCTTATTTTTGAGGGAGAATGCAAAATGAATATCTATACAAATTTATTTATGAAGTATCTTCCTCATTAATTAGTTTTTTTGAATTAATTTCAATTTAGTTATTATTTTTTGTGAGTCTAATTAGAATAAACTTAATCTGAATGTAGTTTATCATAAAACCAAATATATTGAATGTGATAGTAAAAGTCTTATTAGATTGGGATATAATTCAATTGCTATTTTCTATGAGTCCAGTTAAATATGTTGGCAGAAAGATGAATTTCAATATGTACACATGATTACATTTGTTAAGTAGGAAATTTTGATTTAATTAATTTTATATAATTATTATTTTCTATGCGTCTAATTAAAAACACACTTAACTTGGATAAATTTAATAAATACAATGTATGTATATACATTTGATATGTATATATATATTTAAGAGAAAATTTTAATTTATTTCATTATAGTTATTAATTTAATTCATTATAGTTACTATTTTTTGTGAGTGTAATATCAATGGGAAAGAGTATGTTTTTAATTTGTTCTTTGCAATGAATGGTGACTGCATTGTTGTACAATGATGTTAATCAACAACAAAGTAAATCATTTGTTAGAGACTACATATGATGCTGATATGATGTTAATAAATAAAACCAATGTTTTTCAATTAGCTATTGGTTTTTAGTCAATTGCATGTGTTGCTACATTATAAATATACTAAGAAATTAATTCCTCAATAAACAATTGATTCCAATGAATAATCTAAAATAAAGTAAAGAATTGCCACAAATAGGTGGAATCAAAACCAAAATTTCTCAACTCTAGAATGTTGGATCATTAGCCTTTTTACTTTTTTTTTTAAGCCAAGAATTGGTAAATATAAATATAGAAATTTGAAGCTTCAATATAATAATTTATCATAACTATACTTTGTTTCGAAGCTTGTAATTAGATGAAGACATGTTTGGCCAACCACTGCATCAATTTTATGCTTGGTACATCAATTTTGAAGTTTATTAATGATGAGAACCTAATGGCTGGACACAGGTTACATAGTACTGTATATGATATGAACAAAATAGGCAGCCTATATTCATTCTACATTTCCACTTTTGTGAATATTATAATTAATTGGTGCTAAGCCTTAGATGCCATATTTTCACATGCTAATCTATCTATATTTATATTTAGGTCAGTTACACTTACTATCTAAAAGAATTAAGACTTTGTTTGGCTTCATTTTCAACTTATTTTATTTTATTTCCCAAATTGAATAAAAAATACTATATCTTACACATGATATATAAGCATAAATTTTATTTAATTATTTGAATGTAATCAGTATTTTTTATAATTCTAGTAAAAAACATATTTAACCTGTAATAAATATAGTAAAATCAATGATACAGATTTGATGTATATACATTACTTAAGATGAAAGACTTGATGTATTTAATTATAATTATTATTTTCTATAAATCTAAATACAATGTATATACATGAGTATTATTAAAAATAAATTTAATTGAATTATAATTACCATTAAACCTTGTGCATTAAATATGGTAATATTATTAGAGAATGATATTTTTATCCTCACATTAAAAAAAGAAACCATTATACTCATTCATATTTTTATAGGTAGTAAGTATAATTATAAATAAATCCAAGATTTAGTAAGTTTCTTAACACTTAAGCCCCTATTGAAAACTTGTGTTTTACAGTGGCCATTTCCATCTTCATACCACTCGATCCAAAATAAGAAAATACATTTGTTTAAGCTCATTTTCAATGAAAACATCAATTTTTTTTTTTTTCATTTTCATATCTACATGTATAGTTTTAAAACTTAAGATACCTACTAAGTATTTCAATTGTATTTTTATTCTCGCACGTAAAATATAATAAAATTAAAAACACTTCAAAAATTGTTCCAAAACAAATATGAAAATGAAAACACAACCAATGGGGCCTTTAGTAGATGAACTTGTTACTAGCTCTCCAAATTCCGTCCATAACAATGACGCAAAAGATGAAAAATTTGCCCCTACCTCTGATTTGGTTTCTCTTGTACTCAAGCATGGTTCAAACCGCTGATATCTGCCAATTGGACAGACAATGAAAATAATAAAACATATTCCTTGAGGTTGATTATGTGGCAAACATTCAATGTTAATTTAACCTAAATAAGACATTTTAAATTCTCTATTCTATTTATTATTTTATTTTTTATTTTAATATAAATCATATTGAGTATATTTAATTTTTAATTAATTATATTTTAAAAATTATTTAAGATAAATATCGTATATTTATAAAATAAAATATAAAATAAAACCAAAAATTGAAATAATTGATCCAAACTGCCTTTGAGACTATTGACAACATCAAATTCTCCGAAGTTGACAAGAAGTATATATATATATATATATATTATCAAAGGCTGGAGTACTTGACTTCATTTCAAGTACATTTTTACTCAGGTACAAAATTGAAGCTTCAATTCATGAACCAAAAGCAAAATCTGGTAAGACGACACAGGATACACATATAACCTCTTATTGCACACATACATATGTTGATATAATAGAGAACACAGAATAATTAGTATAGATTAGATTTCTCTTCCAGAAATCTCAATGGCCCTAAACTCAAGCTTCTTTGCTTCTTCCTCGTGCAAAGTGACCGTCAGCACCCCATTCTCCATATTGGCTTTGGTCTGATTCATCTTAGCATTCTCCGGCAGGCGGAAACGGCAGAGGAACTTGCCAGAGCTCCTCTCCACAGGGTACCAGGTGTCATTCTTCTCCTCCTTCTCACGATTGTGTTTGCCACTTATTTGTAGGACATTTCCTTCCTCCACTTCCACCTTCACCTGCTCCTTTTTCAGCCCAGTAACATCCGCCTTGAAGACATGGGCCTCTGAAGTCTCCTTCCAGTCAATGCGGGTGGCAGCGAATTGCGATGTGTTGTTGGAAGAGCTCAGAGGCCAGTCGCGAAATCGGACGCAAAAGTCAAGGACAAATCCAAAGCTGAGACTGTAGGGGGCGAAAATTATAAAACACAAAAGTTCGAATATAAGTTTTATAGTCTATGAATTCGAAGTACATATCATTGAAGTTGAGTGCAACATTCTTTCATTTCATAGAATTCATCAATGATCGAATCAATATCAAAATTTTTAGTAATATCTTTTCAATATAATTAAATAAACAATCGGCTACAAAATCATCTTCCATCTTATTTCTGAGCCTATTTTTGACAATTTTCATAGCAGAGAAAGTTCTCTCACTTGTAGCTGTTGAAACAAGAAGAACCAATAACAAGCGAAGCAAACGATCGAGTAAATGATAAATCTTTGATTTTCTTGTTTTCACCAATCCTTGGCATAACTCAAAAATTGTCAACAAATTTCTCAAATTAGAATGATGAGGCACATCAAGCTCATTGTATTGTGCTTGTACTCTAAGATGCAACCTCTCCATCTCAAAAAAGTCATCTGGATAAAATTTAGTTGCCAATTCACAAATGTTATCAAAATTAAAAAATTTATAATTATCCCTCAAGTCCAAGGCTACAGTAAGAGTAGCAGCTCCACAGTAGTTTCATTGAATCTACTATTCATCTCTTGCAATTGGGTGTCAATAATAGTTGTAAACAAATAAAAACAGTAATGATGTTCCATTGTATCATATTCGACATTTGGTTGATGTCTACACCTTCTAGGAATATAATGAGCATTCATATTAGGAGAATTAACTTCATGCTTTTTGCAAAATGATATGACCTTTTTGAGAAGATTTTCCTAAACTGATTCTCTCATTCTTTGCATCAAGTTCTTAGTAGTAGACACTAAAGTCATGGAATTCACAATATCCTAATTTTTACATTGCAAAGCTTGACAAAGACCATGACTAATTCCCAAGATATCTCTCATAATATGTAAAAGAAAGATAAATCAAATGATCTTAAAGCATCATAAGTAATACCAGCATCACCACGAAGAGCATAATTACCTTCTTTAGAATTCTTTGGGGGAACTTCACAAGTAGCTTCAAACATCCATAGTAAGCTTCACATGGAATTCAAATGGGAGCTCCATCTAGAATCTCCAGCTTGTTGCGAAGTATGCATTTGATTAAGTCCACAGCCTATTTCAATCTTGTGATTAGCGATTTGAGTTGCAATATTGGAAGTCTAAGCGGTCCTTAATTGGTCATATCTTCTAAGAGAAGCCCTCACAATATTAACAATTAATGCATATTTTGTGAAAAACCGATGAACCGAACTAACTTCTCTAGCTACTACAACTAATGCTAATTGCAAATGATGAGCAAACCAATGAATGTAATAGGCATAAGGGCAATCTCTTAATAATAAAGCTTGCATTCCATTCCATTTGCCCCGCATATTACTTGCCCCATCATATCCTTGACCTCTAAGATAGTGATGAGAAAGAACAACATCAATTTCATTCTTCAAAGTCACTGATGGATGTTAAAAACATGAATAAGAAAAAAAATTATTTCTTGCACATGCCTGCCTTATCCACAAATCTTAAAACCATAGCCATTTGTTCTCTTTTGAACTCATCCTTGGCTTCATCAATTATAAGGCAAAATTTAGATTTCCCAATATCTTCACAAATGGTAATGCGTAATCTTGTTGCAAAAATATACAATATTTCTTTGTAAATTCTAGGTGAAATATTTTAAGCATTTCTAGGAGCATTTTGAAGAACAACATCAGGAATATCTTGATTAGAAGATGCCAAAAGTTCTTCCAATTCAATAAAATTTCCATTATTCAGTGAACCAATGCTTTCATCGTTACCTCTAAACGCACATGCTTGAAATGCCAGGCCCAAACAACCATAACAAAAGTTTTTAACTGTAAAAGAATATTTGCAATAATCTACTCACTTTGCTTATTGAAATTTTTTTCTATATGTCAAGAATGATCCATCAAATCATCTCAACACTTTACTCAAATGTTATGTGGTGAATTAGGAGAAGATCCTATATGAGCAAAAAAGCACAAATTTCCCACAAACATTTTTTCAAGCATGAAATCTCTTATCTATAAAAGCATTTTTCCCATCATTTCGACTACTAGAATAGTTACTAAACAAATAGCATAACAAACAAAATGCATCATCCTTTTCAATCAAGTACTCCAACCAATTAGAAAATTTTTTGAACCATGAAAATTGAAATCGTCGAAGATATTTTTTTTCCTAAAGCTGGATAATCAATGAGAATAGGGTGATATGTTCCATTTTCTATATAAAATCCTCGAACTTTGTCCCATTGGTCAACATTATATTGCCAAATTAGCAAGCGCTTTCCCAGATCTTTTTCTAATAAAGAAACATCAACGTCTTTTTCCACTCTTGGAATTTTAGATTGATGTTGTTTTTCATTATTGAGTTGAATTGTTGATGACAGAGTAGAAGATGATTCACCAACTTTTGTATTATCACTAGCTTTTCTCTTGAAAAATAAATCGATGGTATTAAGCTTGCCCATGATTATTTTATCTCTTTGCCTCAATCTTCTTGAAGTGAAAAGGGAGAGATTTTAATTGTTTTGTGAGTTCCTATAAAGTTGTAAAGATTTTCTTTGGCTATATCCCTATAAATATGTTCTCAAACGAAAAAAATAGAAGTGTCCTAATGGGTCTAACCTAATTGTGAATTATTTTATTGAAACTATAGGCCTAAAAATTTGCTTTAAACATTTCAAAATTAAAACAGATAAAGAATTAATAAAATTTATTACTAAATAATTAAATATGTACAAACTAAAATTTATTACAAAAATTAATATATATATATATATATAAGTGGGTTGTTTATGTGTGTGTGTGGGGGGGGGGGGGGAGAATATACAGATGAATCAAAGAAAAATCATTAAAATGTTGGGGGGGCCACTGCCTCCCAACCCCTCATGGATCCATCTCTACCAAAGGTCCAAGGAGAATGGATCAAGAACGTCGCTTTGGCAATCAAAAATACTTGGGATCAACGGCAATTTTTATTTCTAATAGGAATGAGTTGATAATCGTAAAATACAACTAGTTTTGTAAAGACTTCAAAACTTTTGCAAATGAATTTGTTCTCCATTGCCGTAGGAGGGAGAAAGATACTCTTATGGATTGGTCCAATTGGGTTTTATTTTCATTTTCAATTTTCATTTTCATCATTTCTAAAATTTGAAAAGTTAGTTTGTAGAAATGAGTTGAAACTGAGTTTGCATTTGGATAGATTGTTAGAAAAGTAATGATTATGTTATTTTTAATAAGTTGTAGGTAGAGAGGGATAGAAATAATGGAATAGAGAGAGAAGATATATAGGTTATTGAGAGAAAATTTATAGATTATTGAAGAATGTATTTTGAAAATGAAAATAAAAATAATGTTGGACGAAGTAGAAAGTGATGGATTTTATTTTTGGAAAAGTAGAAAATGTGAATATGGGCTTTGAAAATAAAACCAAGCATGCGAGGTTTACTAATTCCTACAACAGCGTTGGAGAGATTGTAAATCTCAGGAAATTAGGAGAAAATTCGATAGAGTTTGCCGCTTCCCAGAATAATCAAGAAATATTTCAAGAGGTCATAGTAATTGTACCAATCATATATAGACACACATCAGATTAAGCCCAAGATATTATACTAACTCATTAGTTAAGTAGATTTAAGAATACATCACATTCAAAACTGTTTATAATTTAAAAAATGTTTTTTAATTTAAATTGGAAATTTATTTCCTGATTTGCTATGCAAATTGAAAATCAAAATGGACATCACTTATTTGATGAAATAGAACATTTAATTTGCTGGTAACTTGCGCAAACACGACAAAGGCTCCTCTATGAAGTCGTGGAATACAATTACATAAGTTTTCATACTTTGATCTTGTTAATCTAGTAGTTGAAAATCTACAATCAAATAATAGCAAGTAGTCCAAGCGAGAGTGGAGCTCTTTGTCTTAAAGATAAATTAGCCCTACACTAGTGCCTACGATAAATTGACGATCGTCTTTCAATGACTATTTTAGACGATAGCAGTACTACAAATCATCTGACCAATCAAACTTAAGCATTTGCTGGATAGGACTATGTTGTATATTCATGCAAGTATGAATGATAGAAATTTGAGACCATTTATAGGGCCAAAGGTGTAGCTAAATGATGTTAAACAATGCCAACTATTTTTCCAACACAACAACTACTTTACCAATGTAGGAATTTTCAAGGATGCAATCTAGGTGTATTTTGTAGGGGTTGGAGGATTTGTTCCATTCATTTTTAGTTTTCCTATAAGCAGAATTTAATTTCCAAAAATTTTAATAGTTTGGTCAAAATTAAAATTAACGAGTTTGGAGAATTTTCTAATTGGGCCAAAATATAAAAAAATCAAGTCCAAATTGAATTTGATCCAAAAAGTTAATACTTCACTAAAAGCCCAATTTAATTTAATCCAAGCCTAAAACCATGCCACACAAAGCCCCAGCCCAGCCCAATCAAACCGAGCCTAAGACCATGCCACACAAAGCCCAAGCCTAGCCCAATCAAATTGAGCCGAGCCAAGTGGATAGACAGGAGGGTAGCAACCATGACAATGCACATGCATGTGTGGCTTGGACTATACTTACAACCATGTAGGTACGCTTCCCTCCAAATGCTTGTGGTACCCCCAAGGGGCTTATTCCGTGCATGCACACTTGGGTTATTTATCTTAGTCCATTTTTAACTCAACTTCCAATGTAGGATAGATTCTATCTTCCCAATCCATTAGCTTCTTTGCTAGCCCTCTAGTCAACCATTAAGTAGCTCACTTCGACCACTAGTTTCTCAGCCACTTGAAATTGGCTTTGGTTAATTATTTATATTGGCAACATCTACTCGAGTTGTAGATTACAACAATTGCAAATTTCCTAGAAATTAATGTGTTGAGGCTACTTAAATATTTGGTCAAAGAAGACCAATTTCTAATAGTCCCCTATATGAATGAAAAGTAATATGAGTTATAATGCAAATGTTGATGCAAACATAAGAGAGTTCACGTGAATAACTATTACATCTAGATAGGTGGCTTATGGCTTTGAACCTTTCTTAGTGAAGTGTTATCAGGTTTACTTGGCTAATTAGTGAACAAATGTCTTGAACTATTCAGCCGTTAGCAAAAACCAAGACAACAATACCCACATAATATTTGTCCTTACGCTTTTAGTTTCTTTTAGTTATGTCTGTTATGGCCATGGACACCTAGCTTAGATTCATAAGTTCTTACAATAAAGCATCCCGTCCTCACACTTACATAGATAATCTCCCACAAACAGTGCCCTGCAAAACTCTATTATACTAGCTCTGGGAATCATTAGAAGTTAAAATTCAACCTTGTACCCATGTAGTAGGTAGCACTTCATGTCAGAACTAGATTGAAGTGCGCACATGAACCTTCATAGCTTAGTTGTCCCATTAAACCAAGGTTTTAGAAATCTCTAATCATAATGGTTGGGTATCCACTATTTCAGCTCTAAAACTAACTTCGACAAGTGTTTTCCTTGATCTCTGGGTAGCTTTTGTTAATGGATCCACTAAATTCTCTTTGGACTTTAGATAGCCAAGTGAGATTGCCCTATTTGAAATTAACTGCCTTATGGTATTATGTTATCATCTTATGTGATGAGATTTACCATTGTATATACTACTTTGAGCCTTTCTAATTGATGATTGACTATGATAATAAATTTGGATGGAAAAAAATGGTTATGCTAACAAGGAATAAATTTAGATTACATCGTAGAGGACTTCTAGGACATAGCAACCCTCCCAGGGTGAAAACATACCGACTTGTGGACTTTGTGTCTTTTATGTCTAATATCCAGTCAGCAATGTTATACCTTTCTAGCACAATTGGATAGCTAAGTAGTGTAATCTATAATTCATTGTGTATTAGAGAAGATGGCTGGTAAAAATTTGATGGCACTAAGGGTAATGTCTTAGTACTTATTTCTTTAAATTTTACTTTTTGCATGTTGTTGGAAACAATAAATGATTTAACTTTCCTTTTCTTATTTAACTAAGAATTTGTGAATGAAAAACAAGGTTGTGGTCTTACAAGAGGGTTAAACACATAAAAATACACATGTAAATGCAGAGAGAAGCCAAAAATTATTTTTCCAAAGGGAATTAACAAACCTATTGGGGAGAATAGTTCAAAACATTCAACTCAGATTAGGTTGACTTGAAGCTCTAATGCAAGTTGAGGGTTGGGCAAAGATTTCTGATGAAAAGAAAGACCGCTTTAGAAAGTTGATTGTAAGTGTTGGTTTTAGTTCTATTTCGCTTTTTTTTTCTCCTTTTGCTAATATTTGGTTAGAGAACTTATAGCTAACACTAGGTTAGAATCTTCTAAATGTCAAGAATAAGCTTAGTTACAAAATGGAGGAACCCCAATGGTCCATTGTACATGGAAGTCATTTGCAAAACAATCCTCCACTTTTTGTTCACATGCCCATAGATATTATCTAAGGATGAAAGCTAATGGTGGTGCGGCATTAGCTAGATAGAGTACTTATGAGAAACTTGCTAAACTTTGTGATGATTGGCTTTGGTTGTGTGACTTCTGGAAGATAGAAAAATTTAAGGCAAACATTATCGATTGTATAATTTTAAAATAGTAAAATATACTTGAATTTTTTTTATTTAACAATTTTTTTGATTTAACAAAAAAGAAATCTCATCAACAATTTTTTTATTGTTAATATTTTGCAAAAAAGTTTAGAAACCCAGTAAAAAAATAGAGCAAAACTAAAGCACAACTATAAATCAAGGACTAAATCTTGTGTAGCACATCAATTTGAGACTATAAGTTATTTTCTTTTAAAGTCAATTTGATAATTAGAGGTAGCTAATGGATAAGCTAGCCAGCGATTGATTGGTCTGAGGTTATCGACAAAAAAGATTTGTCTAAGCCACTTCATTTCTCTTTGTCCAAGTCACTTAATGAAAAAGGAATACTTTTTAAGTATAATCTGATCCCTGTCCGCCACGGGAAACACCACTTCCTGTCCGACTTGCATGTGTTAAGCATGCTGCCAGGATGCACTCGGGCCTTCCAACTAGGAAGTCCCTCGCTACAGTATAAGCTCTTTTTAAGACATAATTATGAGTTCCTGGACACTTAAGGCTAGGGTGAACTGAAATTATGAGCTCTGATTAGATTAAGAGACTAGCTTCCCGCTTTCGTTCAAGTGTCGATTTTAGCTCCTCAGCTTTAGTTGAGGTTGGTTTATGATTGATAAGCTCTATACTATAGGAAAGGTAGAGCCCTTACTCAATTCCTTCATAACCAATTAATTTGTGTATTGGATTAGAAATTGATAGAAATCATGGATATCTTCTAAAAATGCCACATAACGTTCAAGATGGAAGTTATCTCCTAGCTTAGCAGCCTAGGAGGGTGCCGCTGATCGATAGACCCCGTAACCTAACTCTGCCTTACGTAAAGTTACCAAAGTATGATTAACCTCTGGATTTAATTGTGGATCCAAGACAACAATAGAATCTTTGTATTCATTATATTTTCAAGTGCTATGTGACAAATTTTGGATGATATTGATACCTTTGAAGTTAAATTTTACAATGCTAAAACTAGATGGGTTGACAAAAAGATCGAGGCTAATAGTGAAAGTTGCAATGAAGCTTTACTTCATTTCTTTGTTTATCTCATAAATATATTTATGTGATAAGAGTAAGTAAAACTTTATGCATGAAAATGATTGAGTGTCTCATATTGCAATAATAGGCTTAAATGAACAAATTGTGAGAATAACAAAAAGCTTTACTAGAAGACGCTTCTCGTATGACTACAGAACAAATTTGTGTCCATGGCCTTGGAGAGAATTCCTTGTATGCCAAATCAAGGAATATTAATAAGAAAGATCAATTTGTGATATTACTTCGAGTTTTGAAACATTGAGCAACCAAGCACAATTAGAAGAGGAGTTGGCAACCACACAAGCTGAGTTGGCAAGTATGAAAGTTGAGTTAGCTCTTCAAAAGTCTACATTGGAAGTGATGGTGAAATGCATTGAGGAGATGATTGGCAAAAGCTTTTCTAAAATCATTAATCCATCTAGTTGGTGAGTTGAACTTCACACTTGAATTTGACTCTATAGTGAAAATTTCAAACTATGATTCCTTAACATATAGGTCAAACCTTCTTTAATAGTTTACTATTAAGTAGTTTTAGTAGACTATAGATATTACTTTAAAGAAATTATTAAAATTATTCCACCTATGGTTTTATTAATATAATAATTTGCAATTGACTTTTCCACTTATTTAGACTTTTTTATTCTTCTTGATGCAGATGTAATGATGGGGAGGGATAGAATAATTGAATTCAAAGTTTAGGTTGATGAAATACAATGATGTGAGTACAAGATTTGGTTTAAGTTTTTAGTTTAAGATGAAGGACATGTCTGCATTGGTGAAAATAATCTTTAGTTCTTTGTTTTTGCTTTTAGTTGTCAAACAGAATAGTTGGTCTCTCTTCAATTTCTGTTGTGTTTGAGATGCTATTTAATTTATTTAATCTTGAACATGGTTTGGATATAAGTAGAAGTGTAACATTTTAATGGCTAAAAGCTTTATGTTGGCAAAATGATTGAGATAATTTTAATTCAGAAGTTAACTTGTTTGCTGGTTTAAATGACAATAATACAAAGAACTTACAAGAAGTTGGCTTTAAATGAGGAATAGATTTTGGTATAGTAGAATGGCTAATACATTTCATTTTGAATTCTTAATGTTTGTTGGAATAGCTCACTTTGAGTTAGTGCTGGAATCTATTTTACTTTTTAGCTATCTTATTGAGTATTTGTTAGGAATATATAGAATTGTGCAAAGAATGGTTACTATAATTAATGTTGTGCTTCATCAGGCAAAGACTCACTAAATGTTTTATTGCTTTGTTGAAATATCAATAGTGGGAAATGGTTTAGAAGCTTTTCTTGAGCCTAGAATTTTGTACCAAAAACCTTAACTTTAATGAGATCTAATTTGTTAATCTAGAAACTCATAGTTAAACATTCATTTTGAAACTTAATATGGGCTGCTAATTTATATGGATTCCTTCTAAGCTTTATAGACTAGCTGGATTGGGAAAAAGAATGGTTGAACTTACTTTAGTATGATCTATGTCAAAACTTGCTTTTGAACACTTTTGCTTAGAGCAAAATGATTGTTGTTCTTGCTATGATTTTGTTTTTTTTTGTTCTTGCTATGATATGGTTTATGCTACTAATTAATGGGGCTTGACTTGCATTTTTTTTCCTTATTTCTGAATTTTGTGGGATTTTGCTCATTGGTCTGCTATCATTTTGCTACTTAATAGCAATAGTTATCTTCTTTATAGTTGAGTGAATTGTTGTTGCACATTTTGGGAATGAATGCATGAAAGGAATTGAAATATGCAGCTGTTTCAAATTGATTTTGCTAAATACATAGAGTTTTCTTCGCCATGAGTTTTGAGTTGTTGGAGTAGTTTTTTGATTTAAAGTTTTATTGAATATTCCAGCAAATGTCTTTGAATTTTCACTTAGGCTATTTCTCTAAATGTGCAGGCTATTTCTATTTAAGTTGGTGCATACTTGGTTTATGTTACTGCAAGTTTTGGATAGGTTTATGGGCCCCATAATTTTGCCTAAGAATAATTGCTAGATTGGGGAATCGATCACTAGTCTAGAAGTAGTTCTAAGTGAAGCCAAAGCCGTAGCAAATTTGATTCAATTCTTGATGGAGTAGGGACTCAAACTTGTATTAGATATGGGGCTAAATTTGATGTAGATTTTGTTACAAGAAGGAATCAACCCTGGTCTTTTTGGAAGGTCAATTGTTTTGGGCTAAAACATTTTGTTGGAGTTGAGATTTGAACTTGTCCCTTTTGCCATCACCAGCAAATCTTCTTTAAGAGGTTGAATTTCATTGCTGGAAATTTTTTTATAAATTTTGATGCTTCTTTGGTGTGAATTGAAAATTGCTTTGGATGTGTTGGAAGCTTGGGTGTTTGCTCACTTGTTTTTATTTCATTTATGAGTTTTAATTTTTCTAAACTATGGAAATATTATAAGGGAAGCTAGTATTTTTTCATTTTAATTTTACTTGAACACAACTTGTAATTCATCATTTTCTATAAGAATTCATTTTATGGAGATGTACACAATTTGTTTCAATTTCTTGAGATTTTTGTCTCGAGATTTTCATTTAGGAGTTTACTTTAACACATAATTTAAAGTGATGTATTATTTAATCATTTAGTAAATCATGTTTTGTGAACTTAAATTAATTTTTTAAGCAAATTTTACCTTAAAATCAATTTAGCTCTTTAAATTCAATTTAATTTTTTTTTTTGGTGATAATTTTTCAAGAACTAACTAGAAATAAAGCTATTGGATTGATATAAGTCCTTTTTTAGCATCCATACAAAATTGCTTGTCATAAATATTTTTCTTTATAACCAAAAATGTCGGTTGCTATAAGTTCATTTTTAGCGACCAAAATAACTTATTGTTAATCATCAAATTAAAAGACTTAAGTAACCATCCAATATTTTGTTGTTAAATTAGTCACAATTAATGTTTTATATGTAGCAACCAGAAAAATTCTTGCATAAAATACCTTAAGTTTAATCACTATATTACTGCCATAGTTTGGTGAAATTAAAATGACCATTTACAACTACCAAATATAGGTTGGTCACAAAAGTATTTGTATAACTTGATTTCAGTAATTAGATTACTTTTGGCTGCTAAAGTTAAATAATTAGCAACCATTTTATCATGGTCGCTGAGAATGTGGTTGCTAAAATTATTTTTTCTTATACTGACTTAAGAAATCTAAATGTTTTTGTTAGTTCCTTCAAGTAATCATTGCCAGGATTGCTCATAAATCTACTCAACTTTATAAGGCACATAATGTTGAGGCAAGTATAGTTTGTCAAAAATTTCAAATTGCATATGATTCTCAAGTATTCCACTTAAGATATGGGTTCACTAGTATTTTTGCTCAAATGTTAACTAAGATCCATGGGCGTTTTTATAGGAGAACTATCATGCAAATGAAATTTCTTGAGAATTTTTTGAACATAGTGGGATTGAGTTAGAATTAATCCATTAGACATTCTAATTATCTTGATCTCTAGTATGACATATGCTTTGCCCATATCTTTCTTGTCAAAATGCTTCATAAGCATTTTCTTGGTAGTCAAAATAATAGCTTGATTACTGCCCATTATTAGCATGTCGTTAACAGACAAGCATACTAAAATAAATTCACTTTGAGTGCCTTTAATGTATATGTATTTATCATACTCATTTATCTTAAAATCGTTTGACAACATTATTTTGTCAAATTTTTCATGCCATTGTTTTAGGGCTTGTTTGAGCCCATACGATGACTTAACAATCATGTACACTTTTTTTTCTTGTTAGGGAACAGCAAATACCTTGGGTTGTTCCATATAGATTTCTTCATCTAACTCACCATTCAAGAAGGCCATTTTCATATACATTTGAAGTATTTGAAGGATTGCTATGGTAATGAGCACCTTAACAGATTTGATTCTTGTCACTGGTATGTAAGTGTCAAAGAAATCAAGTCCTTCCATTTGTTTGAACCTTTTTGCTACCACCTAGCTTTGTATTTGTCTATAGAGCCATCGGCCTTATATTTTCTTCAAAGAATCCACTTGTAGCCTAATGGTTTGTGGTTTACTTGGAGATTAATATGCTCCCACATGTGATTCTATGTGATTGACTTTATATCATTGTTGATAGCTTCTTTCTAGAAAGGAACTTTTGGACTGGGCAATGCTTCACTAATTGTCCATGGTTCATTTTCTAGCATATAAGTTAGAAAGTCTAGGCCAAACATTCTTGTCATTCTAACCCTTTTGCTTCGTCTTAGTTCTTTATTAGTTTGATAACCACTTCTTGGTTCCAATGTTCTTTTATTAGAACTTGTTTCTTCCTTATCTTTACAAGGAAAAATGTTTTCAATGAATACAACATTTTTAGATTCAATGATCATTCCTTTATTTATATCAGGAATTGTTGATTTATGCACTGAGACACGATAGGCACTACTGTTGTGAGATATCTAACAAAAATACAATCAACAGTCTTAGGCCCTATTTTTAGCTGCTTTGGCGTGGGAATTTCCACCTTAGCCAAGCACATTCCTCCTCCACTCCCTCTCCTCACTTTGATATATTTGTAGGAAGATGTGTGACCTTTCCAAAACTCAAAGGGTTTTATTTTTTTCCTTTGTAGAGTATTTTGTTTAAAATGTCATTAGATGAAAGAATAGCTTTCCCCCACATGTTATGAGGTAACCTAAAGTTAGTAACCATAGCATTCACCATTTCCTTGAGAGTTGGATTTTTGCATTCAGCAACTCCATTTGATTGAGGTGAGTAAGGAGCCATCTTTTGATGAATAATGCCAAAAAATGTGCAAAATTCTTAAAATAGTACTCCATATTTGCCACCTCTATCACTTTTGATAGCTTTTATTTGCTTGCTAAGTTGATTTTCAACCTATTCTTTATGACATTTGAATGCTTCAAGTACTTCATTCTTACTTCGTAAAAGAAACACATAGCAAAAATCTTATGCAATCATCAATTAAAGTAATAAAATACTTTTTCCCACCTTTAGTATGCACAAGCTTCAAGTCATAGATATCACTGTGGATTAATTTTGGAGGCATCATACTCATTTCAATCAAGTGAAAATAAGCTTTAGTCATTTTGGCTTCAACACATAATTCACACTTATAAGTTGTGCCAATTTGAAATAGAGGCAACAATTCTAAATTTATTAATCTGCACAAAGTGTTGAAATTAACATGCCCTAATCTAACATGCCATAAATCACAAGACTTAGTCAAGTAAGCAGAACGAGAGGTTTTATTATTCACTTGAAAATTTTTTGTTACAAATATTGAATTTGAACAGCTCATTTTTTACGTAGCTTTTATTTAGAAATAGATTATTCTTAGAAAGCACAAACTTGTGTGACTCAAATACAAGCTTAAAGCTATTTCTCACTAGCAAAGAACCTGACATTAAGTTTTTGTGCATATCTGGCACATGAAGAACCTCATTCAACATTAACTCCTTGCCAAAAGTTATTTTCGAAACAATCTTGCCTATTCCAATAATGTCAGATGTTGTTGAGTTTCCCATATACAGTTTCCATTCAGTGACAAGAGTATAGGTTGAGAACATTGACTTCTCAGAGTAAATGTGCTGAGTGGCACTGGTGTCAATCTACTATTCTCTCAGATTATCAATGATTTGGATTTAAAAACCATTGTTGAGAGATTTAACCTCGATAAGTTTAGCGGTACATACTTTTCTGTAGTCATATATCCTTGATTTGATTTGCTCTTCTTTGGAAGCCAATAGACTTTGTCCTTGTGGTTTGACTTTCCACAATTATAGTAATTCCCTTGGAACCTCATAGGTTTCTTACATTTGTTATTTAGGTAAGCCCCTTGGTGCTTTCTCTTTTTGTTTGCATTTGTACTTTGCTCAACCAATAGTTTTGGTCTCTATTTTGATCTTGCCTATCTTAGGTTTAGTTATTCGATTGTCCTCATCAATCCTTAGTCTGATAATTAGATTCTCAATACCCATCTCTTTTCTCTTGTGTTTGAGATAGTTCTTAAAATCCTTCCATAGTGGAGGTAGATTTTCAATTATTGCAGCTACTTGAAAGGATTAACTTAAACCATGTTTTCAGCATGAATTTCGTGTAATATATGTAGTTCTTAGGTTTAGCTCATTACGGATTTGGAATTCACCATCTTATAGTCTTGAAACTTGGCCACCACATATTTTTTCAAATCAGCATCCTCAACTCGGTACTTCTTATCGAGTGATTCCCATAATTAAAATAGGATTGTAGACCTTATGCAAGGAATCATCCAATCCATTAAGGATATAGTTTTGGCATAAGAAGTCACTTTGATTGCAAGCATCAAAAGCTACTTATTTTGGACATCAGTATCCTCTTCAAGCACAACAGGAGCATCTTTTTTCAAAAACCTAGCATAGCTCCAGGTTGTGAGGTAAAACAACATTTTCTACTACTACCTTTTAAAGTCAATCCCAGTGAATTTGTTTGGTCTCTCTCTATGAGTTGGAACAAGTGTAAGAACTGATGTAGTGATACAAGCAACAGTGGTTGGAGGCACAAACATCTAGTTGGATACAATGATCACAAAACTAGTTCATTCATTTTAAAATTGTGAATCCGATAGTTGAAAATATATGATCAAACAACAGCAAATAATCAAAGTAAGAGTGAAGTTCTTTGTCTTTAAGATGAATTAGCCCCACATTAGTACCTATGGTGAGTAGCTATCATCTCCCAAGATACAATGACTATTTCAGATGGTAGCAGCACTATAGACCATCTGATCAATTGAACTTAAGTGTTTGTTAGACAAGACTATGCTATATGTTTATGCAAGTACAAATGATGCAAGTTTGGGACCATTTATAGGGCCAAAGGTTCAGTTGAATGGCAACCAAAAATAGCTCCTATTTTTCCAAAGCAATAACCGCTTTACTAGTGAAAATTTTGAAGGATGCAGTCTAGGTGCATCTTCTGGTGGCTGAAGGATATATTCCACTCATTTTCAACTTTCCCATAGGTTGAAGTTAATTTCAAAAAATTTTAATAGTTTGGTCAAAATTAAAATTGAAGAGCTTGGAGAATTTTCTACTTAGGGAAAAATAGAAAACAACCAGGTTTAGATTAAATTTGGTCTTAAAAGTTAATACTTGGTTGAAGGCTCAATTCAATTTAATTCAAGTTCAAGCCCATGATATGCTAAGTCCAAGCTTAGCCCAGCCCAATTGTGCCGTGCTAAGCCGAGCAGGGGCGGCACGCGCGCGTGTAGCTTGGATTAGACCTATCACCATTTAGGTCCTCTCATCTCTAAATACTTGTGGTACCCCCAAAGGGCCCATCCCTTACCTCCATACTTTGGTAATTTATCTTGATCTACTTTTTACTTGACTTTCAATGTGGGATATATTCTTATTTTCCTAATCTATTAGCTTCTTTGCTAGCCCTCTAGTCAATCATTAAGTGACTCACTTTGATCATTAATTTTTCCTTCACTTGAAATTAGTCTTGGCTAATTGTTTACATTGTCAAGATCTACCCAAAGCATAGATTATGACAATCTCAAATTTTTTAGAAATTAATGCTTTGTGGCTACTTAAATATTTGGTCAAAAAAGACCAATTTCCAATGTATCCTAATTTTGTTCTTTATATTCTAGGATATAACGTGTTGGTTTTATTTGGATTATTGGTTCTTCTTCTTGAGTGTTATGGAATAAGAAATTCCAACCTTGCAAAACTAATTATATATGCATCAGCTTTCTACATTCACTTCATAAAGTGTTTTTTAGGTGAATCGAATGTGATACATATTAAGAAATTTAATTTTTATATAAATGTGGATGATGTTCAGAACTATGTTGCCAATGGATTCAATATAAATTGATGGAACTTTCTTCTAACAAGGATTGAGTTCTCAAGTAAGTTCAAAACGTTTGATAAAGAACTAAAAGTAAAGACAAGTTATGGTCATTGGTGGATTTATAGTAAAAGTACTTTGACTTCCGAATTAGTAAAAGGTAAAAGGTATAATAAAGTTATGAGTAAAAAATGCAATGTAGGTTGAAAGCTAATTGTACGTATAAAATCTAGTTATGAATGTATTTTGTAATTGTGCCAACTATAATTGGTTAATGGGTATTGTGACTTGACCTAAAAGTGATACAGTGTTCAAAATTAATGGTCATGCAAAAAAGATGTAGACAAATAATCGGGCATCTTGTATAGAGAGATATGAGTCCCTAGATCAAAATTACTATTAAATAGAGGACATTTTTGTAATCATGCATCAATAATCACCTCACTTCATCAAGTTTTGGAAAAGAGAATCAAGTGATTGCAATCCTAAGTTTAATAGAGAGTAAAATCTCCATGATGAGCTTTTCAATTCTCACCGAAACATTTTATTTGCTTTTAGTCTTTCCTTGTGCCATCATTAGGGGGCATTGAAGCTTGTATATAACCTCCCACCTAGAGCTATTTTTACAGATCTCACCACGCACTCAAACACTTTATGGAGAATAAATGTCGTATTCTCCTTGACTCCATGCCTAGTTCATTCTGTTGACTCTTTGGTATGATATTCAACCTACTTCTGTTACCTACCATTCTAGGAATTTATGTTTTTTTGCATCTTTTTAAGTTCTCATCTTAATGTTTTTTAGTGTTTTAATTAAGTGAAGCGTTTATGTATCCTAGTGTGAAATATTTTTAGATTGGTTTATCATGACAGTCCAATCGACCTCTCAAGCTTGAGTTGAGCACGATTTCCTTTGTCTAGGCAAGGTGCATCAACCTATGTTGCCTTTATGCTCTTATCAAGCTTACATCAAACAAGGGCAATACTATAATAGGTCTCAATTCCCTAAATAATTAAGATGAACCTAATTCTTGCGATGTCGAACCTAATGTCTCACATGGCCTATTATTTAGCTATACTATCTAGACGGTTGATTCAAGTCCAAGTTTTATTTATTTATTTATTTTTTTATCTCTCCCTGAGTTTAAGATAATTGTTACTAGTGAGCAGTAAATGCACAAACCCTGCTTGTCAAGCCCTTAAAATTGTGACCTTCAAGGTGAAGTTGCATTTGCCATTGAGTTACACTTTGAAAATTTTTTAAATAGGTTTAGGATTAGCCTTACCTGGAATTTTCAAATTCCTTTAAGTACATCATAGGTTGCATTATAATCATGAATAAATTTAGTTGGAATTTCTTCTTTACAAAGTTTTAGAAATTACAAACCATCTCTTCCTTGAAGCAAAGTAGAAAGGAGGTTTTTCTATTATTTGACAATGCGTAAGAGATATAAATTCCTTGGTACCTCACCAAGTTGCCTTTCTCACTAGGTCCCCAAAAGGACAAGTTCTTGTCATAGAGGCCCAATGAATTAATGATGGCTAGAAAACAATTGTGTAATTTGAGTATTATTAAATAATAAATGAATTGAAGAAGAATAAAGAGGAAACTCTTCATTACACCATTAAAAACTAATGAGGGACTCTTCACTACTTCACTAACCTTCACCATAACATTACCATTTTTAACCATCAATGGCGAATATATAAGGCCATGTAAAGAAATTTTAATATTAAATTGCTTCTTGCATCAATATTTCCCCTCTCATTTTAATATTAAAAGAGAATATACCAATTAAAGGAAGACTATTATACATAATGAAGGTGTTCTCCACATTTAATCTCCACTTAGTAAAGTAGCAACCTCTACTCAACACCTTTACTTGTCTCGAACTTGAACTATGATTGCTTAAGGGAAATAAAGTATCACTGCCTGCACATAACAGTCAAGGGGTTGATGAAAGCTTTATTGGCCAACACATTAAAGTCTTGTGCTATCCCCGATTTCATTTGTGTTGTTTAAGAATAAAATTGTTTTTTATAGGAAATGGCCTACTTCCATACTCACATAGGTGAAACCTGTCTACGGTGCTCTTGTAACTCCGACATCCCACTTATAAGAGCTATAGATTTTCATTAAGAATTATTAATGTTAGTATGTAGGCTAGGCACCAAGAGAATAGGTGACTGGAAGAACTATAACCCCAAAGCCATGGATTGCCAAAATAATGTAAAAAATTTACTTAAAATTTCATCTACTCTTTCTTTACCCAAACATTCTGCAAATAGAATAGAAAACTTTGTAGAATATTCCACCATCCCTGATAATACCATCGTAGAGCAAGTTGCCTAACCTCTCATAAGTCCTTATAATATCTATAGGAAAAAAGGGTCATTTCCTCAAGGGATTAAAAGTATAAAAGCCTTTCTCAAATCCCAACCTCACATCAAGGAATACATACACTCTTCCATGATGGACTAATGTGTGTTCAGATCCTCTAAAGGAGAACAATATGTGAATCTTTCTATTCCAACGGAGTTCATATCCAATAAGAAAAGGGAAGGTTATATCCATCTTTACCTTGAAGCCATCCATCTCATCCTTTCGCATCATGGAAAGACATAAATGCTAGTTTTGACCAAAATAGCACTTCTTGATACCCGGTTCATTGAGTACCAAAAAGCTATAATTAGTACTATGGTTACAATTCTCAATGCCGAAAGTGTTATAGTGACATTTTTCCTGAACTACACCATATCTCTAGATGATCCCTATCTTTCAATAGCTATGGATGGGCACTGGGCTAGGATTACTGGGTTTAAGATGATTGGGTCAGGTACTCGATCATTCAAGATTAATTTTTTTATACCCAATCCTAGCCTAGTTAAAGGCCAGGTACACGGTCTGAAATTAGGTTTTAGGATTGGTTACTAGGTTTTCTAGCCTAAAATCTAGGCCAGAATTTGAGGCCAAAATTCTATATAAGTTTAAAAAAAAATTCTTTTATTTTAGTTTTGAGGGAGGGGCATGTGTGGACAAGGGAAGGGCTGAAGGGGAACTAAGCTAAAAGTTAAAATATTCTGCCTCTATTTTAAAATTTACATTTCTTTTTTTTTTAATTTTTTTTAATTTTTGAATTGGTTACTTGGTACCCAATCGGGTTAATATTCATTACCTAAATCCTGACTTGGATAAAGAGTATCGGATGCCTGATCAATTAGGTACCCATCAAAACTCGATTGGTTTTAGAGGCTAGAAACCCAGTCGGGTTGGGTCGGGTACCCAAATCTTTGATTTAAATGCCTATCCCTACCAACAACATTCAAGGTCCAGGTTCAAGTCCTAGATACTGAGCAAGCTATATCTGCTAGCATAGCAACTCTTTATCACCAAATTATATATAGTTTACAAAACCACAATCTTGATCTATAGAACCAAGGAACACATGATGCCCTAATGATCATTGCTAGTTCAAAATAAGAAGTTTCTACCATGATCCAGATCCTGAGGCAACTTGAAAAGAAGAAATTTGAGAAGCTCATGCCCACAAAATAGATCAAATTTAAGTTGTTGCACTAGACTTATGAGACAATGAAATCTTTTAGCTTCCAATTCTAGAGACTCAATAGTGGATGTGTAAAGACCATCTTTGACATTTAGAAAGATGAAGGACCATTAGGTGTCATCTTCTAACAGATGATGATTACGCCAGTTCTCACATAAACAAAAGACACTTACACCCCTTTAGGTGGTTTTGATCTAGATGGAAGAGCTGTTTACACTGATAAAATCAATGGACATTTTATTTGGGATATAGATCCCTTAAAATGTAATCTAGGGTACTCTTGTGATGAAGGGGACTTTGATGTTCGTGAAGAAAATTACCATCATTATTATAAACAACAGAAGAAGAAGAATAAAGTCTTTAAGAGAGAATCTTACCGACCTTAAGAACTTGAAAATCCTGACATCGCACCACCAAGACCTTGACCATTACCTTGCTATGAAAAAGGTCTTGCATATATAAGAAGAGAAAGAAATGCCACGTACAGAATACAAACTTTAAAAGATACATTCCTTCCCTCTCTAACAATTCAACCATGTATGATGTTTCACTCTAAGTAAAACTTTCTTCCATTAGAGAGACAAACCGACAATTCTAGTCATATTCCATCAAAGCCTTATATATAGTCGATAGGAATTAATAGTGAAGGAAAAATGAAACCTCTCACATAAGCAGAAGAGGTCCTCAATTGACAGACTAAAAGTGCTAGAGCATAGAATAAGGTTCTAAAAGATCTTGATAGTAAGATGGAGCAAGTCATCTCTAAAGTCCACTCCACAGAAGCTAAGGTTAACAGTTTGGCTTCCAAGATGCAAAAATTTCATGATGTCCTTATCAATAAGTTACGCACACTTAATAGAGACCTCTATATTCTCTTAGATAAAAAAAATTTAGTGATGAATTCTACCAAAAGGAAGTAGAGATAAAGAGATTAAGAGCTTAACTTGCCTAGATAAAAGCTAATAAAAAAAGGGTAATACGGTCATTCTGTCCTACTTATACCAATAAGTTCTCTTAGCGACCATCTCTTTCGACCTCATCACTAGATTACTCAAAACACTTCTTCTTGACCTCTAGCCTTCCAAAGAAGGATTTGAGAACATCTTCTCCAAAAGCTACTAAACCAAAATTCTCAATTAAGGAAAAAAAGAAAGCCTAAATATCTTCCTCTCCACAACCCTCCTCTAAAATAATTCAAGAAGATAAACTATATCCTGAAGCTTACAATGGTTATAAAAGATTCCAAAAAGAAATAACCCATTATTATGAATTTAGATATCTCATATGAAGTATCGCATGGGGAATCTTCCAACAATGATTTTAACAAGGATTCAAAAGTAGAGCTTGCTAATATAACATCCATGCTAATGGCATCCAAGATAGTATCAAGCTATCTAAGAGAAAAATAGGCTACTTAAAGCTTTAACTTTGAGATAAAATCTCATCAAGATATAAAACCAGTGGTGACATTGCTCGTGAAATTTTTTTTCTCTAAGCCAGTTAATGGTCCATGGTTCACCTTTGATGACATCCTTATTTCCAAAAGGAGAGATAGACTTCAGTCATTTGCTACTTGGATTGACTTACAACTCACAAGAGAAGGAGCTAACCTATGGACTATTCTAAGAAAGTTTGTATTCAAATTTATAGATACTCTCAGGGATTAGTTCCAGAATCATGGGGAATACAAAGAAATACAGTTCTGCTAAGTCAATAATCTAATGATAGCTTTAGAAGAAATCCACCAAGAATCATTGGAGATGTCACTCTTATAAGTAAAATGACGAAATAAGATTACTTCTATATAAGGTGTTGTTCTAGCAAGAAGAAGAATCTTGATTTCCACTTTCAAATGATATATCAATTATCCTATATGTTGAATGGATCCAACGATCCAAGCTTAAAGCACGTCTTCCATGCATCACTTCCAAAAGAAATCTAGTTTGAGTTCCAATGGATGATTCTTGTAACAAGAAGAGATATAGCTCACATAGGCCTTAGAGAAATTCATCAAATAGCCTTTGTAGCCGTTGACAGGCTCTACGACCAATAGAATTTCTTCAAAGAACTTCAAGATAATAGATCCATCTTCAAGAAGCCATGCAACAAATTCTACTTGGAGATAAAGTGTTAAGGTAAAGAAAAGTGTTCTTGTTCTCCCTCCAAAAAAATCAGCCTATAAGAAATTTAAGAAAAATAAGAAGCCCTCAAGGTTCTTTAAGAGAAAGCTCTTCAAGAAAAAGATTACTGGTAATTGCTATCTTTGTGGAAAGAAAGGGCATTTTAGGGTTACAATTCCTCAAGTCGTCTATTCTCTTGGTACCTAGTCTACACAATAAATATAATAGTGCATTTTATAACAAATGATCATCATATGATTCATTTTTCCCATTAAACCTAGTTATAGGATTTATAGTCTCCGAGTTGAGTTTCCTCATATATGCCATATGATTTTAAGAGCTTCAACCCTATCCCCCTTAATGTGCTCCAGACCCTTTCTCCTATTAAGGTGTTACTCAATGGTTTTGCAAGATTATTACAAGATTTCATGTAATGGAAATTAATGATATGATTTTCTCCTTACAGATATGTATTTACAGTTAGAATAAGAATTTATGTACAATCACAGTGGTGCTATCACAATGAATTAATATTGGAGAAATTATTTTTCAAAAGAGGGTATTTGGAATAGTCTTCCACCTCTTGAAGTGTGTACCATTGAAGCAAAATAGCTTGTTGAGAATTAAGATATCCTACACTGATATCCGTTGGTATAATTATATTTGAAAAAGTATAGAACATACTTTAAGTTAAGGCACGTATATCTCATTTTTTTTAAGGAGATCTAGGCCTATTGCAGTAGAAATTTTTCACCGATCTAGCAGTAATTGCTGTCAACTTGTCCCCTCTAGGATACAATAGCTTGACAATGTCGTATGACTAAAAGACTATAGCAAGCTTTTGAGTTCAAAGCTCTACCATGGAAAACACCTTCCTTCAACTAATATAACCCTCTCTTTAGTGTGTGCGATGTGGTAGCCGCAAGAATTTTTGCAAGTGACCAAAAGAAAGAAATTACTGACCTCCATAATATGAATGAGAAGTAATGAATAATAGAATTAGAGGTTACACATGGAATATGGAGGGTGGCAAGTAAATTGAGGCATTAGTGGCATTAGAAAAACATGGAGGGGTGCTAGTGGCTACAAAAATTTATGGATTAGAGAGAATAAAGACGAGACTAATCACTACACCACTAAAGAACAATACTCTTGACTACTCCGCTAACCTTCACAATAATTTCACCATTTCTCACCATCAATGGAGTAATGTATAAGATCATGTGGAGAAATTTTAATGTTAAGTGCTCCATGCACCACCAACATGTGTATTTAAAATTTATCAGAATTTAGACTGTGCGGATCATATCATCTGATTAATTATTCATTTGATAGTTATTCAACAATTATTGCAATAGTTTCAAAGAGATTTGTTTTATATATGTATATATCTTCTATGTAATTTTCGCCTTGAAGTTTATTTTATAAATTTCTCGTTTTAAGTTGGTAATTGAAAAAGTTAAAAAAAAAAATAGTCAGAATCCACCCCAAGTACTTTTGCTTTTTAATGAATGATAAATAAACAACTTTCCAAAATTTGTCTAAATTTATAAAATGCCTCATATAATTCGTTCAATATTAAAAGTCTCCCTAAGGTTTATTATTTGTTACCTTTTATAAACTATTAGCATTAGAATTTCTTTCTTTTTTTTTTTTTTCTTTTTCAACAGAAGGGTAGCGGCATAGGTTACTTTTATTGGACTATTATAAAGGAATCAAATGATCCAAGTCGCTGCTGAATTCCGTTCCCGGTAGATGCCTGTGATCTTAACATGCTTTGTCGTCATGAGGTGTTTGATTCTTGCAAATGTTGCTTCGTGCACCAGAGGCCTTGGCAGTCCGAACCGACAAGGTATGAGGTGAGAGGCATCAACATCGGCCCAAAGTTTATTCATCCCGTGATCAAGAGCCATGAATGATCATAATATCCATTCAATTTGATTCTATTTGAATTCCTAATTGTAAAGGCTCCTTCGTAAGAGTTATAGTAGCTGCACCTATTAAATTAACTAAAAAAATTGAATACTACATGAAAATAGAACAGAGTCCTTCTATCGATTCATTTTTCTTTGGACCGCACATAGAGAAATCTCGAAAGTTTTCCAAGTTCATATTTTTGACAAGTGATTTCTAATATCTCATTCCTCGTGGGACTCGATATTTATAAAATTTAGTCTTGATGAACTTGGACCCATTTTTCTGCCCTTTTTTATGAGCTTAAATTATCTTTTGTGCTCTTTAGTTTTTTACTTAATTAGTTAATTTTGGATCATTAAGTCATTTTTGATTGATTTATCGAATTATACTTATAGTTAATTTTGGCAGTTTCAAATTTATTGAGATATGTTCTAATAGAAGCAAAAGAATATGTTGATAAATGAATGTTTCTAATTTATTAATTATTATTTATCAAATTGTGCCCTATAAAATATGATTTTAGCTATGGCATCGTCATCAACTGACAAGTGTTATTCTCTATTTTTCAGTAAATGCACTTCGAAATTCTATAATATTTAATTTTTAGTATTTTAAAAATTACCAGAATTTGATATTTTTTTAAATACACTAAGAGAATATTTTAGTGAGCTTATAAACTCCTTAAAATATTTTACAAAATGCTTAAAAATTTTTAAGATATTAAAAGTGTTTGAAAATTTTTTCTTAAAAAAATGTTTAAAATCCTAAAATAAGAAGTTAGATCTCACAAGCTTTTCTATAGGGAAAAAAAAATTCTAATTTATTTTCAAAAGGTTAATCCAAAACATGCAAAAATATAAAATAATAACAATATAAATTGCGTCGATAATACTTTAGTTTAAATTTGACTTTTTTTTTAATTCAGTATATTAATTTTACTTAATGAAAATGAAAATATATCAACATTTTATTATTTTATTTATTTTGATAATTGATTTATCTTTATTTTAATTAAAATGAATGTACTTTAAAAGCTTTTTATCAATTGAATAATACGTTTTACTTACGATATACATGGAGCATCTGTAACAGAAAATTATATTACAAGAAATGCATTATCATGTCTGTATCTAAAGAAAATGCATATAGAATTTCCTCGGCGACCTATCATCTTATTTACATGATATGGAATTCAGCTTTGATGGCCTGTTACAAAACACATCCAATTTTGCTTTGATGAATTTCTACAGTTTCCCCGCTTGAAAACATAGTTGATTGGTGACTATTTTATACATTGCAAAATCCGTGATACATGAACTGATGCTAAGTCTCCTCATTCTGTATAATCGGCTACATTTGAAGCCAAAGAGACAGAAATGATTGGCCTATGTTACTGTTTTTCACAACATGAATATTAAAAGCTTGCTTAGTTTACTTGTTTTAATGTTGTATTTAATGTTGTATGATAAATATATAATTCAATTTAATTTTAATATTTTTTTTTAAAGTCTTTGATACTGTTAAAATCAAATTTTATTTGTGTATTAAAACTTTAAAATGTGATATATTTTTTGACATAAATTGAAAATAAATTATTGCTTGTCAAATGAGACACATACAATTAAAATTAAATATTAAGTTATTTAAAATAGATAATTAAATATTAAATATAATATATAATAATTTAGTGTTTATTCTGATCACGTGTATTATGCATCACCTAAACACACCAAGCAAATGAATTATTAAAAAAATGAATATGTAGAACTTATTCGCATCGTAGATTATTTAATTTATTACGCTGGGTACAAATCCAAATTCCAATTCAGACACGAAAGAGGAAGTGCGACGCTATTCCACTGGCTACATCATAACACGGACTCCATTGACACGACACATACTGTATATGCACCTCTGTATTACATCCACACAGAAAACCGTACTCAACATGAAAAAGTCTTAGCCAGAAATCTCAATGGCTTTCACCTCAGGCTTCTTCACTTCTTCCTTAGGCACAGTAACAATCAGCACCCCATTCTCCATAGTCGCTTTGATCTGATCAGTCTTGGCATTATCCGGCAGGCGGAAACGGCGGAGGAACTTCCCGAAGCTCCTCTCCATCCGGTGCCAGGTGTCGTTCTTCTCCTCCTTCTCACGGCTGCGCTCGCCGCTTATCTGGAGGACATTCCCTTCCTCCACCTCAACCGTCACCTCCTCCTTCTTCAGCCCAGGAACATCCGCCTTGAACACGTGGGCCTCCGGAGTCTCCTTCCAGTCAATACGCGTGGCCGCAAACAGCGACGTCTCGCTGGAGGATCTTAGAGGCCAGTCGCGAAATGGGTCCCAACGGTCAAATGAGAATGGATCGAGAACGTCGCCTCGGCGACCAAAAACACTAGGAATCAGCGACATTTTTAATTTCTGATAAAAATTGAACTGATGAAGTCTGATGAATTGGATAAATTGCAAATGCTAGTCTAATAGAACTTCTGTTGGCTGCTTTTGGGTGTGTTCCTGCGGCCATCGGAGGGAGAAGCAAGTATTTATAGGACAGAATCTACAATTAGTTCCGATTCTAATAATTGCGTCCAACAGGTTAGAGAGTTCAGGAAAATTAGGGGAGATTTCGAGAGAGTGAAGGTGCTGGAGAAGTCTAGCTTCACCAGTTATATTCTGACACGCGTCACATTGCAGTTCCTGATGAATAAACTGATGTGTCTATGATAATCTAGAATCTAGCCCCATTTTATTTAAATACTACTGAAACTTTATAATGATATCTGGATTAATTACCAACGTCCTCTGAAATTTGGTCTAATTAATGAAAAATTTATAAATTTTTATAATTATAACTACTTCTGATATTAACTGTTGGCCATTAAAATTGACTGAATTTGTAGAATATCTACTCTCTACTCTTCACTAAAAAAAAATCAACAAAAAATTGAAAAAGTCAAAATGACAAAATTAACCTTATTTAATTAAATTACAAAAGTACCTTTAAGCCATAAAAATATATATTAAAAATACTTAAATACTTATATAGATTTAATATATATAATACATCTTACATATATACGTATTTTTTAACATACATATATAAATATAAAAAATATATAATGTGTACATATACACACACACACACACCCAACCACCACCACCCACTTCCATAGGCTAAATCTAGTGGCAACAACAGCATGCCAGCAGCCAACTGGGCGTGGGCAAGTGCTCATGAGCTGCTGGCCACCCATGGCAGCCGTAGATGGTAGTCGTGGGGGATGGGTGGGGGAATGAGTGGGAAATGTGTATGTGTGTGTGTGTGTGTGTTTTTTTTAATTAATAAATAATTTAACTTAAAATAATTTTGTAAAATACTTGAATTTAAAAAAGTAATTTGTATAAAGGACTTGATACAATAACTTGGTAACTTCGAGATACTGATGAAATTGGGGAATCTATGGAAAATTTTGGATCTAAGTCTAAATCTCAACACATGAGAAGACTAAAATTTTTTTTATGCCCACCATTCATTGTTGGTCTTCCTTATATACTTTTTTTTTTTTTTTTTTT
>JACGDI010002876.1:5995-22314 GCA_014898725.1 Jacaranda copaia
TGCTATGTCAATGATTTGGTTGTTAAAAGTAAGAAAAGAAGTGATCACTTGGCAAATCTTTAGGTGGTGTTTGATCAGTTGTGAAAATATAAATTGAAGATGAATCCCCTCAAATGTGCATTTGGTATTACATCAGTGAGTTTGTTGGTTTTATAGTCCATCATGGAGGTATTAAGGTTAATCCCACAAAGATAGATGTCTGCACCGAGAAACTTAAAGGAACTGCAGAGCTTGTAAAGTAGTCTCGCATTCATAAGAAGATTCATATCAAACCTTACTGGAAGGTGCCAACCATTCAATCATCTTATGAAGAAAGACGACCTTTTTAGATGGGATTAAGATGTCAGAATGCTTTTGAAAGTATAAAATGTTACCTCTTAAATTCACTGATGTTGAGAGCTCTGATACCTAAAATGCCACTTATATTATATATTGCAACACAAGACAGGTCGATTAGCGCTCATATGGCTCAAGAAAATGAAGAGGGTAAAGAAAAGGCGCTTTGCTACCAGAGCAGATCCCTACCTAGAAATGAATTGAAATATTCCCCTATTGAAAAAATCTGCTTAGCATTATTCTACACCATTAAGAAATTGAAGCATTATTTTGAGGCATATTCCATATGACTCATCTCTCGTGCCAATCCAGTCAAGTTTGTTATGTCAAGACCCATGCTCTCTAAAGAGATTAGCAAAGTGGTCAGTCATATTCAACCAATACGAGATCACCTATGTGCCATAAAAAGTTGATAATGGGCAAGCTTTGGCAAATTTCCTAGCTGATCATCTTATCCCTGCAGAATGGGAGTTATCTGATGACCTCCTCTATGAGGATGTTCTTTATGTTGAAGTTCTCTCGACATAGATGATGTTTTTTGATAGAGTGCTAGATCTGATGGATTAAGGGTAGGGATTGTCTTCTTGTCACTAGAAAAATAAGTGTTAACATATTCCATTGTACTAGGTAAGCTGTGCCCTAACAATGTTGCTGAGTACCGAGCTTTGATCATTGGACTTTAGATGGCCTTAGAAATGGAGATCTATGGCTACTAAAAGTTAATCATCAATTAGCTTTTAAAAGAATATGATGTCAAGAAAGAGGATCTCATACCTTTTTTTTCAATAGGCCTCAAACTTATAGAAGAAATTTGAAAATGCCAATTTAAACCACATACCAAGAAGAATAGGATGGCTAATGCATTGGCTAACCTGGTTACTACTTTTGCTCTATCTGAGGGAGAAACAACAAATGTCCCTGTATGTAATTGGTGAATGATGTCACCTTTTGTTGAAACCAACCATGAAGATTCGAATGTCATATAAGTATCAATTACTGATGATCAAGATTAGAGGAGTCTATTGGTTGATTATTTAAAGCAAAAGTTGCCAAATGATCCTCACTATAAGACAAAAGTACGAAGAACATTTTGTCATTTTATTATATACAAAGATATTTTGTATCATTGATCTTTTGAAGGTAATTACTAATATTGCTTAAGAGGCAAAGAAGTAATGGAAGCCATGATAGAAACGTAGTCTGGGGTCTGTGGCACTCACCAATCCAGTCCTAAGCTCCATTTTTAAATCAGAATGATAGGTTACTATTAGCCAACAATGGTCAAACATTATTTGGAATACATGAAGAGATGTGAAGCTGGCCAACTATACGCAAATTTCATATACCAGCCTTTAGAGCCCCTATACCCTACTATTGCTTCGTGGCCATTTGACATTTAGGGTCTCAATGTTGTGGGGCATATTACTCTGAAGTCATCGCTGGTCATGGATATATATTGGCAACTACTGATTACTTCTCCAAATGGGCAGAGGTAGTTCCTCTTAAAGAGGTAAAGAAGGAGATAATAGTTGAGTTCATCCATACGAACCTTATTTTTTAGTGTGTGCCTCGCTACATCATCACTGACAATGGCAAGCTGTTCTATAACAAGTTGATAGATAAGTTGTGTGTACAACTTGGTTTCAAGTAGCATAACTCCTCGATGTACAATGTAATGGCAAATGGTTTGGCTGAAGCATTCAATAAGACCTTATGTAACCTCCTAAAAAATGTGGTGTCAAAGCCAAAAATGGATTGGCACGAGAAAGTTGGAGAAGCACTGTGGGCATATAAAATGGCACATCGAACTATTACTCAAGCCACTTTATACTCTTTGGTGTACGGAGTTGAAGCTATTCTCTCCCTTGAAAATTGAATACCTTTACTCCATTTTATAATTTAAGATAAACTCACCATCGAGGATAATGCTCCTCTTAGACTTGAGGAATTAGAAGCATTAGATGAGAAAAGATTTGAAGCTCAACAGCAACTTGAGGGCTACCAAGCTCACATGACGAGAGCATTTAACAAAAAAGTCCAACCTTGATCATTTCAAGTTGGGGATCTAGTCTTGGTAGTGAAGAGGCAAATTACCATCACCTAGCGAATGGGAAGCAAGTAGGACAACCCTTGTGTGGTGAAAGAAGCTTATATAAATAATGCATAGAAGTTGGTGGATAAAGATAGACTGTGCATTGGCCCTATAAATGGCAAGTTTTTGAAGCACTATTATCCATGAAGAAGTATGCTCTTTGATGCACGAGCCTAAACTGCATGTTACTCCTGACCTGCATGAGTATAAACTGTGCATGGTAGCCACCAATGGTAGTGTATGTGAATAAATTGCTAACCTACTCCACTGAAGGTATTTCATGTGGCTAAAATATAGAAATACTTCAACTCATCCAAGGTGGCTAAGCTATGGATACTCCTGGCCCACATGAGTATAAATTATGTATGGCCCCCCTTCTCAAAATAAAAATTCTTTGAACTACATGATGACCTAATCCCTTTGATGGGGTATGTAGGTAGCTTGGAATTTATATTCTAAGTTTAGTCTTGACTTTAAACAAGTTTGGTTTGTCTTAAAGATAGCTAATTTGTTTGTAAGTTTGAACCGGTTCATAATTATTCAATTATTGAAAGCATGTGGTTGATCTTGGCTCAGTTAGTGTTGATGAGAAAAGTGCAAAAAATAGAGTACAAAAAAAGTGAAGCGAAAGATTAATAAAAAGAAAAGAGCTTTTATTACATGTGAATATTCTCTTACATCGATTGCCAAAAAACACGAAAAAAAAAAAGAATACCAAGAAGCTAAATGCTCAAGCAAACAAGTCAAAGATTGCTAAATCATGGCAGGATTCTTCAAGTAATGCCTCCATTCTTTTCAAAGCTTCTACTTCTTTGTTAATCCAAAATAGAGTGCTCTCGAGCTTTGAAACTTTTTCCCTCTTGCTTGCTACTTCTTTTTGAATGATGGTGAGGTTTTTTTTTCTACCATATGGAGTGACAAGCTTGTAAACTCTTTCTTATTGTTCAATTCAACAAGTCACACCTTCAATTCTTTTTGCAACATGTTGATTTGACGAAATTATGCTTTTAAAGTGTTTTCTTCCTCAACTCGATCAGTCTCTATTGCCTCAACCTTAGAAAGACCTTGTTGTGTAAGAAGAAGTACTTTCTCATGAGCCTCTTGTGTTTCTCTTTGTATGGAGTCCAACTTGACTTTTGTGTAGTTGGAAGCACCTCAAAGAAAGACTTTAGATTACTCTCCAAAGATGATGTATCTCTCATATATATCGTCATCTCTACAATCAAATTATCAATTATTGGCTTCATCTCTGAAAGCTGCTCAAAACAAATTTTATGATCTTTTGGCATATCATTCCCAATAAAATTTGATCAGTATCTGTTTAGCTTCAGTTTTTATAACTCGAGGACAAAATTTAGAAATCTCAACATGTGGAAGCAGCCAGGAGGAAGCCTCAAATGTCTTCTTGGGCTTCTTAGGCACATTCTCCTCAACAGGCAACTTTTCTACAATTGAAATAGATAATATCATTTAGATACTTATAGAAGGTTTCAATTTTACAAAAAGAGATAATTGATGCATTGTTACTTGAGGTATGAGAAGTAACGTCTCCATTGTATAAGCTAAAAGGATTGACTTCATTTATTGAGCCCATGTTACCCTCAAAAGCGATAGAATTTCTTTTTCTAGGTTTGCAAGCTAAAAGGAAAATAAAGAAAACATAAGATGGGTAAAGGGGAGTAGTAATGTAATTGAATAAAATTATGATAATGATAATGAGTGTGTGCACATATTTTGCTAATTCTTCTAAAGGCAATGAAAAACTTAGAGCATCTACAAAAAATGTTGAATTCACACTAATATTGTCTAAGTCAAGAATCTTTGATCTCTTTTTAAACTAGTATTGGTTGCAAGATTCATCATTAGAGAGTGACAAAGTAGAAATCACTTCATTTCCTTTAGTTGGATTAGCTATAGGGACAAGCTTGGGAGTTAAGTCCTCATGAAGAGTCCGCCATTTCTTGGAAGGCATTTCTACTAATTCCATGCCAACAACTGAATCTTGAGGAGATAGAGCACCTTCGACATCCTAGGAGGGAATTACACATCTGATTCAGGAACAAGCATCAAGCTCTTGAATCAAATTCCAAGGAGAAGATTCAGAGGATTAAATTTCAATTGAGAAGATATTTCCAGAGATTGTAACCACTTTTCATTTAAATTAAATATTGAATTTGTCCATATTTTTCTTGTCTTGTAATTCTTTTTGCAAACTCAAAATTTGTGTGAACACACTCCAATCAAATGAATGATAAGTTGGGATAAACACTGTATCCCACCCTATCATCCCAACCAAATTAGCCCTAATAGTACATTTCTAGAAAAAAAATAATGATTTCTATTAAAGAAAACTCAATTAATAATATGTTGATCCCATTTTTTTCCTCCATTGAATTACTTACTAACTCTATTTTTTTACCTAATACATCCCTCTACGAAATCATCAAAAATTGAAAAAAAAAAAAAACATTGCCTTTAGTACAAAGTAGCAACAAAACTACGTGTAAGTGAGATTTTACATAGGCATTTGAAATCAATCTTTAAGAAACATATTTCCGTTATATGTCTTTGATTATTTTATATTTCTAAGCCTTCAAATATAAATTTTCTTTTTTATGGAGGCTATGGGCTTTATTTGTCAAATGAACAATTAAAAATTGTGGGCAACTTCGTTTTTTAAAAAGAAAAAGCTAGCGGTGTTGAGTAGATGAATAGAATTTAACGAAATTTAATAATTTAAGTAAAATTAAGAATACAGGGAAATAAAGTAATACAATTAAAAATATAGAAGGAATAAAGTGAGACAAAATTTAAGTATAACTGGTAGAGTGAATTTTACCTAAATAAGAAATACCAGTGTTCAAAAAATCGGACCGTTCATTAAACCGAAAAACTTACCAGTTCATGGTTCACTGGTTCAGCTGTCGGTCGGACCATAATTGAATGGCAATTGAACCATGACGTTATAATTATGAAATATATATTTATATTATATATATTACTTAAAAATTAATAAAATACCAAAATATAAAACATAAAAAGCTTAAAGGATATTGCCCAACATTACAATCCAAATTTCAAAATTCATATTATAAATGATCGCAAAAATTTAAATATATCAAGTCTAAAGTTTAAAATTGAGAGTGTGTGAGTTAATTCTAAATTTTAAACTCTAAATTAAGATTTATTTTGTACTTTTAGATAGCTTATGAGGTGTATTTTAATCTTCAAACTTTGTATTTGGACAAAAACAATTAAAAAATTAATTTTATTAAAAATTAAATGAAAAAACCGGTCCGATTCAACGGTCTGACCTGTTGATTTAAACAATTTTTACAAAATATGGCATTTTTTTTAGTTTTTCAATTTTTTGAAAAAATCGGGTTGCTTCACCGACCAATTGATGGTTCAACTGGTCCAGTTCGATTTTTGAAAAAGTGAGAAATACTACTAATTAAATGACCAACAAATAAACCTTTGTCTTAATGTTGGACCACGCTTTTGGCCCAAGTTTGTAAATTGCAGCTAGTATTCATGCTTCATAGCTCCATTTCTTTGTCTTTTCTTGTTCTTTCTTTTTAGTTTTTATGCTAATTAAGTAAAGATTCTTCCATAATGTTTAGGTAAATTAATATTAGCGGAAATATAACCCAAGTTTGGTAGATTTGAACTCCAATGGCTTGAGGTGTATGTTTGTGTGTAAATAAAAAAAATTACAAAAAATTTAACATAATTTTTTTGGTTGCAAATACAATTATTTTGAAATTTATAGTTATTTTATTTACTTCAGTAATCTAAGCTTAAGTAAATGAAGCTTTTTTACATTTTTTTATAACATTCTGATGTTTATTTGATGAAAAGTATAAATTTTTCTGCGAAACAACTTACTGGTGTGTGTATATGTGTGTATATATATATATATATATATCAAGCATTTCTTTCAATCCATGAAAAACCAAATCCATTTGTTTCTTTTTTAGTATTTATTCCTAAAATGAATTTTTAGTTTCATTAACAAACATCATACTTAATTTTCAGAATTAATTAAATTACTTTTAAATTGTTGTCCCTCCGTTCTGCGAATGTTGTTATTTGTCCCATACTTTAAGAAAGAGGCAGCAGTTGTTTAAGTGCCTGTTATGCATTTCGAGTTAATTAATGAAATGTACAACAAATTATTAATTTCATAATACGAAAAATCCTAAATTGGAAAAGATGTTTTATATATAAGAAAAGCTGAAATATAAAATAAAACCTAAATCAAGCCTTACATTTCGGAAGGCTGTTTTCAATTTTTTCAAATCCAAGTAAATTTCCAAAGATACTTACTTAATTTATGAGCCACGACGATAATCATGCAGCGGTAACTGAATTAGTTCTTTTAATTTTTAATTAAAAGGTTTTTAATGGCATAGATAATACTAGCATGTGTCCCACCCTATGCACAAATGAAGATAATTAGAATTAAAATATAATGCATATACTTATAAAATTGAAATTATTTTTCAATAAGATACATTGTACAAAATTGAAATTTTTTTCATGAAATCACAATGCATAAATATATAAAACAATAAAAAGTCAAATTTGTCAAAATAGCATCTTATTTATAAACGCACAATGTGAAAATATAAAACATTTATATTTTTACATAAAATTGAAAAATTTTAGGCAACACACAAAACAATGTCTTTATATACCTTAAAAAAGATTTGCTTCAGATATTTTGGAATGAGTTTGCTATTATTATGTTAAATGGTGAAAAACGAAAACTTTTTTAGAAGAAAATTTTGATAATATAAAAATAAAATTGAGAAGATTATAAAAGTTGTTGGTAGTGATCTCTCATATTTATAATATACTCTAACTTCAAGTTTGATGATGTATTTTTTTGGTAGTGAGAGGTATATGGGCAAAAATCTATTTTCGATGGAGTGCAAAAGGAGGTTACACCTTTGAGTGTTAAGTAGTGGTGTAGGTTGAGTCCTACAACCAAAATGTTGCACGTTAGACTTGTCAATATAGCCATCAGCTAAAACTTCTCGATATATAAGTAAGGTCAATATTGAGGAGGTAAAAAGAGCAAAATGAGGACCAAAGTATCTAAATGTGCGTATATGAAATACTAACAAAGTGGAAGTACTTATAGTGAGATTTGTCTTGAAGGCGGGAGATCAAAACAACCAACAACCCTTAATGAATAGTATAATTTGACCTATTTCTAGTGGTCTTTTAGCAAATGTCTACAGGCTTTAGGTTTGCTTGGGGGTATAGCACCAAATCTTTCGCATTACTTGAGATAAAATGGGATGACTTTCCATTTAATGCAGACATAATATTTGTTTAGCTACATTAAATGCGAAGTAAGGCTTGAAATGCTTTAATTGCTGTAGGGCATACCAGATGTATGCCCACTCGACCTATTGAGGTTGACTTATTAGCAGTTTTAGATACTAATTATTCTCTTTCACTCCAATAACTATATGGTTGACTATGTGAGTAGGCTCAAATTTCCATGGGGTAACTTAGGAGTAAGCGAATCTGGATGACACAAATTCATCTTCTAGCCTTTTTCATTAGGTAGGGATCGACCTTAGCAGTATTCAGTTTACATGATTAAGTAATATGGCATCGTCCATACCCCATGAACTTGCAAACTTTGCTTGGCAATGGTCGAATCCCCTCAAGTTGTCCCTTATCATGAGTCCCACCATTTCTTAATGCAATCAAAGTGTGGCCTGAGGAGCCAAGGCATGGATTAGATTAAAAATTAGCTTGGTCCAAAATCTGATATTGAAATCAAGCTCCTCGATATTTTTCCACATGGGATGTCGAAGTGGTCTATGATTTGAGATGGAAGTTTTGAATTTTGAAAAGGCTGAGTACGGTGTAGTGTCAAAAAATGCATCAGGAGGTGAATAAATGAGAGGGACCAGTGTCTACATAAATATTAGCTAGTTACTGATAAATTTAGCTCATTAACCTATCTTGTCCACTACATAAATAACCCTTGTTATCCCATTTTACCTTTTCCACATCTTGCGTTTGATCAAGTTTATGAATTTTCAAAAACTATTTTTAGCACCTCCACTGCAATTTTGTTCTTTGACAACTTTCCATTCGAGTAGCCAATTTCCTGCATTCCAACTCCTTTCACATAAGTATCTTTCTTTGTTTTTCCCTTAATCTCCATATATTACACTTCTTGCCCACTTTTCACTTTCTAGAAAATCTATGATGTATGCCATTGAGTGTGAGTGAACTTCTTATGTATAATTAGAATGATGTGTGTCTCCAATGATGAGGGAGTAGGGTCAAGTGAGGACATTTGGTTTATGTTGGCAAAGGGTCAACCAATTGAAAGGAATGAATCTAAGGACAGCTCTTCAAGTAGTAGTGGGTTGGATAAATCATTGACTGGGGGAGTAACCTAAGGAGTAGAAAAAATAAGGACCTTGATGGCAGTAACTACAATAGGGATGTCTGTAGCTCCTAGTTGACCTTAGGTATGTAGGAGAGATAGGTGGCCTTAACTCGTCATAGTGTTATTAGGTAGAACAAAGGGTGGTTAATGGATGAATTAAGTTCAAAATAGGTTATGTTGAAAATGAGTTGGATCAATTTTTGGTGGGTCCAACACAAACAAGAAAAATAATAACAGTTTTTGTTGAATATAATATTACATTATTTTGATAAATTATGGTCTTTTTATCTTTATTTTACTATACATTAATTAATTATTATAAAATTATTACCTATCAATTAAAATTTAAATTAAATTCAAGTGAACTTGTAATTCCATAATTTGCACTTCTTGTTTTATGACATTTCTATATTTGGTTTTAGCAAAAATTAACAAACTCATTTGATGAACAAACCAAGAATCACTTAACATATATAGATTTTTCCCATAATTATTCTACTAGACTTATACTTCATTGTCTTAAATTCAAGAGACAAATCAAGAACTCAATTCAAATTAAAACTCTTTAATTTAAATCTTTACATACAAAGCAAATCAAGATTTGAAATCAAACTCTCTCTCAAACTTAAATTCCAAACATGAAAAATCAAGAGCCCAAATCAAATCAAACTCTCTAACTAAAATCTTTACATATATAGAACATATTTTAATGGAAAAGTTCTAGATTTGATGGTCTCTCAAACGGTGCACTATGATCCTATTATTGTAATACAAGGTGAGAAAGTTGAAGTTATATTTTGTGTCATAATATTATGTCATAATATAATGGTTGTAAAAGTTGGATTTTTTTATGACAACCTACATAAAAACAATCAATAAATTAATAAAGATATACCATTGGCCTTAACATAGATATGAAGTATTGCTAACTTCGGCAATCAACTTCTCAATATCTGTTAAGAGGTCCTCTTCATCTTTCTCATCTTTAGAATTATAAACTATAATATGAAATAATACAATCATATCATTGATTCAAAAATATAAAGTAAATTCTTAAAACACTTAAATATTATAGAAATGACAATAAAAATTTGGAACTTCAAGCCAATCATGCCACACAAAATTGCTTATACATTCTTTAGTAGAATTGAACTGCAAAACTTCCCAAAATTCTACCACCATGGCTAAACACAAATTCAGAGGTGACTTGAATGATTAGAATGCTCAAAACATCACAAGCTATCAAGGCAAGCTCGGGATATCTAGCACTATTTCCTCTCCAATAATCAAGCACATCTATATTAGAAAATTGTTTCCTGTCAATTAGAGTCCCATTTAAATATAGTTCCAATTGTATTTAAACATCATGAGCTATCAAGGAAAGCTTAGGATATCTAGCACTATTTCCTCTCCAATAATCAAGCATATCTTGATTAGAAAATTGTTTCTATCGATTAGAGTTTCATTTAAATATAGTTCCAATTGTATTTAACATCACGAGCTATCAAGGCAAGCTCAGGATATCTAGTAGTATTTCCTCTCCAATAATCAAGGACATCTAGATTTGAAAATTGTTTTCTATCAATTAGAGTCTCATTTAAATATAGTTCCAACTATAATTGCTTCTAGCATTTGCACATTAGCTTCTATAAGGATCCAACTCCTGCAATAAATGAAATACTTATGGACTTTAGTTAGAATTAACAAAGTGAAGAAGATAATGAAAATAAAATAAAAGAATACACTAATGCCCATTAAAATATCCATATCATCATCATACCCTCTAGTTGCAACAACAACTAAAGATTGTCCATATCTCGAAGGCAATGCTTGCAAGTACTCCTCGAACAATAACCACATTTGTTCTCTTAAATGATTAACTTTCTCATGTGATGTAAAGTGTCAAGTTTTCTATAGCTAAACTCCAGAAACGCAAACTTATAAATTTATAATGGAGATCAAAAGCAATAGAAAATGTCAGTATGGTACTATTTGACTCCTAATATTTATCAAATTTTGATTACATATCACTTGTCATTCTACTTATGGCGGCATCAGTACTTGCCATTACCTCATGCATGAGCATTTATATTCACCAAACATTATGAAAATAAAGGTTTGATATTGGGTATCTATGTCCAAAGAGAAACTTAGTCATAATATGGAAAAAGCTAGAAAATTTTATGATTTTTTCCACCTAACTCCACTCTTCAAGAGATGGACACCAATTATAATTTGTAATAACAAGCTTTAATTAACAAAATGCAAGTGAATATAAGATAGCACTATCCAAATCAAATAGGTTGAGTTCTATCTAAGAAATATATCATGTTTCAATTTCTTGTTAGTCTTAAGACTCAAATTGCTTGACATGCTCAACAAATTTTAGGATTCTTATTTCTGATCCTCTTGCATACTTCACACTATTACAAATTCTTTCAACACATGTTTTCTATAGTTTTTAAACTACCTTGCATGATTAAATTCAAGATATGAGCACCACATCTAACATGTAGAAATTCACATTACACATCTTAGAATTCATCAAACAAAGATGGTTTCTTAACAAATCAGCCACACCATTATTTTATCTTGCATTATCAAAAATTATAGTAGAAACTTTCTTCTTAATCCCCTATTCTTGTATGAAATTAATTAGTTTCTCACCTGCAATTTGGCAATCAACAAAAGCAAATACACCTTTTTGCAACTCCTAATCATTTTCAACATAATGAGCAATTATTGTCATATAGCTATTTGATACAAGTGAAGTCTATAAATTAGAAGTCAAGCATATTCTATTAGTGATAGACTCCAAGATTCTTTTAAGGTTTTCCTTCTCCATTGGGTAAAATTTTAAAACATCTCCTTTCACTATGTTTCTTAGTACATACACAACCTTAGGATTCAAGTAAGAAAAAAACATCTCTTATGACTTCACGCTCAATAAATTTAAAAGGATAAGTATGCCTAATCTTTTGGCTACCTTTTTCTTAAATATAGTTTGATCAAATCTTCATTTTAGGGTTCATAATCACATTTATCACAAAAATGGACAAATTTCTAAACAAATAGAAAAATCTCAATCATCAATTGACTTCAAATTATTAAACATAAATTTAATAACCCAAAATCCCACAATCACTGTAGATAGCAACAAAATCATAATTTTAGCCCAAAATTAAAAGCACAAAAACATTAAGAAATAAAAACTCAATCAATACTTTCTCATGAAATAATTGATGATACATTAACAAAAAGTTAAAAATTGAACAAATATCTACTTGATTTTAACATTAAAAAATGCTATATACATCACAATAAAATAAGAAAGTTTGCAATGTATGTTGATGGTGGGCAGAAGTCTCAGTTTGTAGATTAAAGCAAAGCTGGCAAAGTGCTAAAGATATTGTCAAAAGTTGGTTGGACAAGGTCAATTTAGGGTTGAAATGGGTTTGAACCATTTATAACCCATGCTCAACCCATTTGCATGCATTTAATTTCGAAGTCCAATTAAGCCCATTTAAGAGCAACCCATATTAAAACCACTATATGTTGTGCTAAAACCATGGTCTAAAATCTAATTTGCCATCCCTAGGTTAAACTTACACCTCAGCGAGTTGAGCATTTTTTGAATAAAATATTAGAACCCTCCCAAATTCAAGCTCTTTTTTCCCTAGCCCAACCAATTTGATAGACTAACCTTCTTAGGGTTGTGTTGTAGTCTATGAAGCTACCCTAAAGTGCAGTCTAAGATTCCTTATTACTTGTGGCACAATTGAACTCCTAAGAGGGATAGGTGTTTGCTCTACACTGATCCTTCCAAATTTCTTTTCTATCTTTTATAGTTGTCATGCTTATGCTCATACTTAAACTTTTATAATCTATTCCATTTTTTGGCCTTAAGGAAGTTGGAGAACTTTCATGAGTTCAGATTCTATTATTTAACTTTTCATCCTTGATAGTTGATTTTTATTACTCTTTTATCCTTTAGAAAGGAATAGAAAAAACACATTTTCTATGTTTAATGTTTTGTAAGGTTGGAGAAATAGAAAGATTGACCTCTAAGGAAATGAGAATTCAATGTGGCATAATACTTTCCCGATGACCTCCTAGCATTTGGGGATGTAGAAGTGCAGAACTTCACCAAAGAGGGAATTTTAGCTCTAGTTGGCTACTTGACCTCCTTTTTTTTTCTTGTCTTCCTTGAACTATTGACTACTATGCTTTTACAAAAGTTTTTGATAAATATTTACTCTATCTTTCATATATCAATTACTAATGAATCAGAACACACACCAACTCACCATTTCCAAATAGTATCGGCCTAAGAGCCGACCAAGGCAACCAGTTACTGAATGTGTGACTCTGGTGGCTGCTACTATATTATGTCTAACTCCTCATCTTCCAACAGCCAATAGCCTAACCTTGCTTCCCCCACCTTTGAGAAACATGGCTCCAAAGGCAGAGGCCACAAAAAAAAGCTCCTCTACCTTGTGTAACCTATTTGACTACATTTTGAATATGATTAATACAAAAAAGTTATATATTCTAGATTCGTGAGCCCCATTTGGCGAACTTGGGGTCTCAATCTACCTCAATCCAAAAGAATGGACCTAAGGATCCATTATTCTGATTGTGCTGAAAGTTGGTTACTTTCTCATAGACAAAAAACCCATGTTCAATGCACAACCAATTGAAGCTTTTAAGGCTTTTGCCTTTCTCTCTAACATGGTAAGATTCTGGCTGATTAATGGAGCTCACTGTTTCTACTCAATTTTATAAAATACCTATTTTCTTTGCTTTTTTAAGGTTACACAATAAGCATATGATCTATACCAGCATTGCTAACTTTTTCTACTCAACCGTGCCAAGTGGTAGGTTAAATATAATACCTTAAAGGAAGAGACTGCAGAAGTTTTGCAAAAAAAGCTGGATTCAATTTAAACTCACATCATTGGGTTAACTAAGGAGTTGGAAGAGAAGAAAACTCTCAACCAACAATTAGTGGAAGCCATCTTGGAGAAGTGTTCGCTTGAGAAGCATATAAAGAAGCTATAGGAGGATGTCGAGCGTGCCCATCATGCTTGATACTCATAGGTATATGATCAATGTGAGAGGTATGCCAATTTAGAGCATCCATTTTCACTGCCCTAGATCGGGAAATACGCTATGTAGCAGTTCATATTAAGCTAAGTCTTTGTTGTTGCATGTCTTACCTTTTGGTATAAACGACACCAAAGATAGCTTCTTGAAAGCTATAGCTTAATTACAAAAAAATAGGCTACCAATTCTATGATAATGATATGGAGTCTATTCAAGGATGTAAATTTGTAGGATTATCTTGGTAAAGCTCAAGCTAAGGTCAAAGACTTTACCAATCCCATTCTGCCGATAATGGCTGAGGAGTTTGAGTTTGCACTCCTATCTGCTCACAAGACTATAAAAAATTAGGTTGATGTTGCCACCTTCTTTCCACCTACTCAGGCATTTTTGGGGCCAAGCCCAGGCCTTTACAAACGACAATCGTCGTTGACCTTGTGCAAGAGTATAAGGCTTATGCACTCTTAAAGGTCGTGACTTGTCAATGTTAGGACTAAAGTTAGGGCTACCAATGAGTATGATTGATCATGTGAATGAGACCATTGCAAAAGGAAGCTGTTCTCATGCCAGTCGAGGATATAGGCTTTAGCTAGCTACTCTTATTTTATTTATGTCACTAATGTAATGAAAAATTTGAATTGTTATGTTCATAAATCTTCAAATAATTTGTACTCTTGTGCTAGTTTAATGGTTTCTCTTTGTTGCAAATCAAATGATTGCTTTTCAATTTTACTTTTGGTGTAATTTAATATTTTTTTTGTTCAATTTTTTGATTCTTTACAACTTTGATTTTGCTCGCGCTGCCTTACTTCCCTTACTTTTTGAGAAGCTTGTTTTGGAACAACTTGCAAAAGAGTATAAACTTTGAACAGGATTTGCATTGTAAATAAGTGTCGCGATCACCCATCAAAATTGATTTAGCCATGTTCAAGGGCTCTCTAGTTTGTATTAACTGGATGAAATCTCGTTAAATTAACACAATATAATTGGTCAAGAATCAACCATAAATAATTACACCTCACCTTGAGAAGATTGGATCTCGCGTGAAAATTTTTTAATTGATCTAAAGGTAATCATGAATTGAATAGCTTAAATTCCAATTGAGAAGACTAGAACTTAATAGCATATATTTTAGTACAACCAATCAACCTAGGATTTATTGTAAATAATTTATTTTATTTTCGAGAAGACTAGATCTTGTTACACATAAAGTTTACATTGATTCATTGATTTATCACATTCTATAGTTTAAGCAAACTTATTTCCATCCATGTCAGCAATTCTATAAAAGTTTTTTAGAGATCTTGACTACTGTGAAGGGGCCTTCCAAGTTAGGATTGAGTTTCCCTATATGCCTATTCTTGGACTTTCTTAAGAACAAGATCTCCAATCTAGAAGTTTCTTGATTTAACTGACTTATTGTAATGTTTTGCTATACTGTTCTATAGTGCTGTATTTTTATATATGCTTGATGTCAATTCTCTTTTTGCATTTCTAGGTTTAGAAGCCTCTCTATTGTATTCTTCATTGGATTGGAAAGAATAACCTAAGCTACATTATGCATTATTTTGGTTGGGACCATTGCTTTCAAACCATATACTACACTATAAAGGCTATGACTAGTTAGTATCCTCATTGTCATTCTATAAGCTTATAGTACCGTTTCATTTACCCAATTTGTTGGAATAGTACCCTAAAAGCTAATGGGATTAGCCTTGTACAAACTATTACCTTGTAAAGTAATCTTGATTGAATGATATTCTTAATATGACCACCTTTATCTTATGCTTTATTATACTTCACTTGTATTTGGATGAAGCCCTTAGATTACCTTAGACTGTGGGACTATGTTGGTGACCATGAAATAAGTCTCACACAATCATGATCTTAAAATTTTCAAGTCACAGGATCTTATGAGATAGAGCATCTAAGATCTGGATAAACTTGCACTAATGATACATAAATTCAAGAGTTGGAGATTGCTCCATTTCATGAGCAACTGTAATAAGGTAGAGAACAAGGTACTGAAGACCCACCAGAATATCTACTAGATAGCTAAAGTAATAAGTTGGTAATGGCTAATTCTCCTGCTTACACTAGTGCATATTATTAGTCCTCTAACCTAATGATCCATGGTAACCTTATGTCTGGTCTTCATACTTTAACTTATCCTTGACCACTTAGTGGGTTTTTCAGGTTGAGATTGGATGAGCTACTTGGCATGAAGGTTTGTGAGATCCAAGAAGGAATTTGACTCCTCACTATTGTGAAAAGCGAGTACATCTCCTATGTGTTCTATAATGATCGATTCTAAGAAATCTTTGCGCAAGGTGGTGTGACAATTTGGAAAAGGAGTTTTTCAAA
>JACGDI010002876.1:47201-71266 GCA_014898725.1 Jacaranda copaia
GGATCGAGGTCCTATACCAGCTCCCCAAGTTGAGATTGAAGCACCAAGCTCTAATTTATTATTTTCCAATTTGTGATTAAAATGGGGCACGATGAATCACTATGAAAGATAGAGTTAATGGTCTTATAGCTCTTATGCGCATCATCAATAGTGATTTGTGGCATTTAATAATGTCGAGATCACATGGAGAAGCGAGGTCGCATTCAGGTTTAGATCACATCTTTTTATTAGGGCAACTACCACCATCTGAACCCTTACCCTTTGATTTCCCAAATGGACTTCTACAGGAATGATTGGGAGAAGAATGTTTTGGACTCTTGCCGTTAGAACTGTGTTTGTGATTCTTTTTCTTGCTCTTTTATGCCTCTTTAGAAGCTACCTCGGGTTTGGGGTCGTGATGCTCGATCTCGAACTCTAGGACTTGGCTATTTAGCAGGGGTTGTTCAACCTCTGCAAGAGAGATAGACGCACTGAAAGGCAAGCTCGAGGTCGAGACAAGGGTTAATGTGGTATAGGCGGATACAAACCCAGGTAATTGGGCGTTAGCCAACAAATTCTCCTTTTGGGCTTTCATCTTGTTGATGATGTTCAATTTCTTGCTCGACATGACTGCAAAACCAAAAACTTATACAACATTAAACTTGAAGCTCAAATAGATAAACAAGAAAGAAAATTGCAAATGTATAACAACAAGAACCATCATTGAGAGTCTTGCAAATTGTGATATTGGCTAGTAAGAGACCAGCAATCTTGAGGGCATCTTCTTTTAAGAGTTCCCCAACCTTATAAAGGTGTTTAGTCAAGGATAGAGGTGTAAATGAGATAAGACTATTCATGAATGGTTCGGGCTTGGCTCGGTGAAAGCTCATATTTGGCTCAATCTTTGCAAGTCCAAGTCGAGCCGAGCTCAATAATATTAGGCTCAAAAAGCTCACGAACCTAAATGAACTTTTTAATTATATATACATACATATATATAATTATAATCTAAACTAATATAATAAAATCTATAAAGATAAGAAAATAATAATAATAATGATAATAATAATAATAATAACTCAATTTTTTATTTTTAGAAAAACATAGAACAAAATTATTTAAAAATATTTATAATTATATATTTTGTTTTGAGTATAAATGAGCAACAGTTAATTCAAACCTATACGAACTTGAGTTCAAGCTTAATGAATTGAGCTTTTCTGCTTCTCTATAATGAGCTTTATCAAGTTAAGCTCGATAAGGCTCATCAAGCATTCGTCAATTTCAACGAGCCGAGCTTGAGCTTGGCTTTTTAAGCTCGATGAAGCTTGGCTTGAGTTTGAGCTCGCGAATTAATAAATGAGTCGAACTTGAACCTATTAGATTCGGGCCCGGTTCGGCTCGTTTTCACCCCTAGTCAAAGAATCCACAAAATTCTCTCCATATATGACCTCATTGAAAACCAAAATTTTAGGCTTACTTTACCTCCAGTCCAACTTGAACCACCATGGGTGATAGACAGGAGCTTGAATGAAAAGGAACCGCTTTTTCTAGCAACCTAAGAAAGATAAAACTTGGTCCAAGAATTTACACGTGGGGCACGTAGTAAGGCAATAAAATCCATGCTCCCCAGTTCAAGTCGAGGTCATTATTGAATAAAGGGACCAAAAATGAGCAAAAGAGGGTTTGACCCTGAAGTAAGACATTATTATGCAGAAAATAAAGAAAATGCCTTATAGCATTGGGAATCAGTTAAGTTGGACAAATATCAAAACCCAGCAAGATGTTCTTAACTAGATTTGGGATCGAGAACCTCAAACCCCTTTAAGTAGGCCCAGAATGAAAGTGGCATAGCCCTTTAGGGAGAGATGTATTCGATCGAATATATTTGGAAAAATAATGGCATATTCAAGAGGAATATGGAACTTAGACCTGACCTCTAAAATTATAAAAGATCCAAGTTTAGTTTTGATGGCTAACCATGGAGAGGTGGTGAGGATGTACTCCATAGTCTTTGGTCCTAAGCAAGTTCGCCCCCTATTACAGAGGGTGGATCAATCAAAGGCAACCTTGTTCTAGGGTCATTGCCTACTGTGAGGTTGAGTTCATGCAAAGTAGGATGGGAAAGGCTCAATGCCGAGCTCGATTATGTAACAAGTTAGAGGGAGCTCACATCCTCAAAACTTAAAAAAGGGGAAAAATTGGTGCTCAACCCCAACCAGCTGGGTCTAAGAGTTCTTTTAGAAAAGAAAATCGAGCTCGTGGTTATTAAAAAAGACAGACTTGGGATCAAGACTTTGCTGAAGAATGCAAAATATTAATTGAGGATCGGGAGAAAAGCACTAAAAGAGAGAGAAAAATGCAAAAACAAATAAGAGGAGAAATAAAATGGAAGATAGGGGCAACCTTGGAGTATATATAGAGCACTCAAGGGTGACGGTTCGCCTTCTAAGGTGTCATCTACAGCCAAGATCAATTGCGCCTAATTCGACGACCAAGGAATTTTCCTGCCTACTTTCCATGGCATATTGCAAGCTAATACACTTGAAAAGTAGGGGAGTTAATGATGGAGATACTTAAAATATGGCACTGAAAGGACTATTTTGCCCCCCATGAACTAGTCAAAATACCTAAATAGGCTAAGATTTGGGTCTTTTTACTCAGGTTGGGTCATGACCCATGCAAACCTAACCCGATTTAGGTTATGTCCCAAATAATAGGCCATTGATCAATAAGGAATCTGATGCTCAAAGATGCGCTACCTCGATTTGTACAAGCAAGGACAACTTACTACTTATAAAAGGGAAGGATTCACATAGTTCTAGGTTATGTTGTCATTACTTATTGCGCTTTACTTTGTTCATTCTTTACCTTGAATTCTCTGATCACCTCAGCCACACTAACTTAGGCATCGGTGGGCCTTAGCTAAGGGCAATTTCAGCTAGCCTAATGTGCGCTCTTTCTAGTCAGGTCAAAGACCCTGAAATATAACGCATGCGGATTTAGGTATAGATTGAGGTCAAGGGTAGGGCAAAACTTGAAAACATCTGGTCAAGGTCAAGGTCCTACACTTAAGCTACATCTATTATGGTAAATACATATTTGATCTATTTAATACTCACTCCAAATATATAATCATTGAATAAGTTCATTTTCATCTTTGATTTTCTTAACTTAATCATATCCATTATTTGTATTCAATAGATAATATTTACAAAAATCTTATTACAAAATACTCTAATTTTTCATGTATTTTAAATATAATAAATTATATTTTAAAATATTATAATATAATATATATAATATATTCTTTATATTTTTTAATAAAAAATCTCACAATCCATATATGTGTGTATGTATATATATAAATTATAATTGAAGAATTGAGAAGGAAAAATAATAAACTTAAAAAATTATAGTAATATTGAGAAAAAAATTTGAAGAATGAAATTAATTAATATAAATGATTGTTGATTGACTTTATAATTAATATACCCAAATATCATTATTAATATTAATTAGTACTAATAATCAATTATAAAGTCAATTATTAATTAGAAATTATGCTATTTGTTTGATTGTTTTTTTAGTGAAATGTATGACCCTTCAATTAAAAAAAAAAAAAAATGCATCAGTCATAAATTAACATGTTTGAATGTACATAAATGGATATTTAAATAATTATTATCAAATATGAATATCTAGAAAAATAATATTTGAATTCTAATCCAAGCAATTTTGTTTGAATATGGGTGTATTTGAATAGTTATAATTGAATATGAATATATTCGAATTCAACTGATACTCAATGAAGACGAATTCAAATATCATTGTATATATATTCATTGAACCCCTATCTGCATTTGAATATTTAAAAAATTAATCAAATTATGAAAATAATATATTCGATTCATTTATTATCTATATACACCTTAATGATGTGCAAACCAATTTGCCACCCTTGCATAGGAGTTCTACACGCCCCATCACCAATGTAGATCTTATGGTGATTTATTCAAACAAAATATTATCTGAAATTCACCACAATAATTTAAAATAAAAACTTAAGAATTATATTCTGGAATTAATTAGGTTGAAGGAATTCATTCTAAACTCCAAATTCAACATTCCAAACTTAACCCAATAGTATTTTCATTTTGTGATCAGGTTCTCATTTTGAATTGTTTTACATCGCACGCCCAGAATACATTTTTTCCCCAATTCTCCATCTACTAAAATTACTAACAATAATTGTATATTAAAAAAAAATTCCAATTTATCCTTGCATAACCCGCACCAACCAAACCATTTCTCTTTTCTCAACTTTAACCCCAATTTAATTTACTTCATAATTAAAGTGCTATGAAAATTGGCATTTGATTTTTGAGGGTTTAATGTTCATTATTAATATATGCTTCAGTTGTAATTTCAAATATGATTTCTATTAGATAAATTGCGAAATAAAAACTAAGAATATTTCAGATACAATCCTTTTTCATATTATAAATTATTTTTTTGCCATTTTAAATTTACATAAATTAATCATTAATTACAATTCCTATTGCATGCATATAAAGAACCAAAAATTCAATTGTATAGTATTATGAAATTAGTTTGTGATGGTAAAACATCAATGTTGCACAATCCACAAAGCACCTACTTTAGAATATTTCCCATCTCCTGTTAGTATTAATGGTTCTTTTGACTGAAAGAATGGCTGAGAAAAGTGAAAATTCTACACATGAAAATACCAAATAAAATAGAAAGTGTGAGCCCAATTCTTGGCATTTCGTAATATATTTCCTTAGTACAATAAGAAGTTGAAACCAAAAATGAGTTATACAAACTATCATTTACTTAGAGAACTTTGTTTTATGCGTATTTTGATATTTATTTGAACTCAACACTAATTTTCTCAGAGTAGAAGCAATTTTAAAGGGGCTTTTGGTATGATCTAATACATTTAGTTTTGGTATAGACCTTTTATTTCCTTTGCCAAATCAATGTTCTTGATTGTGTTAAGGTTGTAACATGTGGGTCAACTTGTTTACCTATTTCTGAAAATGGGTTTGGCACATTGAGACTACATTTGCTAGTAAAATTTAGTAACAAATAATTACCCAACTCGGTTTGTAATTTTTTATGCCAATAATTTGACTACCGTTGAGTAGTATGCATTGAAGCGATGTTGCATACAATTATCAAAAAAAAAAAAACAAAATGATGCTGCATACAAAATTTTTGATTGAAAAAATCATCCAGCACATCGAAGGAGAAAAGAGGCAAGAATGTGAAGAAAAAGTATTTTGGTGGATGTATTATTAACATGATAGAAATAAACTTCACTGCGAGGGTGTAAATAAGTCAAACTCGAGCTTAGCTTGACTAATTTTGAGAGCTCGAGTAGATCATTATGAGCTCATCAAGCTCAATGAGTTTGTTCTCCAAAGCGCAAGCTCGACTCATTGACTCATTTAAATTCAAGTTCAAGCTCAACTAGTTGAATAAATTCGAGCTAGAGTTCAAGCTAAGACTTATTTAAAATATTCTTGTTGAATATTTTTAAATGAACAAAACAACATAACTCATAGCAATGTTGTTGAACAAATGAGGGAGCACATGCCGAGTAAAGAAATCACAAGAAAAGTTATAACATAGAAAATTATAATCACCAGTTGCACATTTTACAACTAAATCAAAACCAAACTTAAAACAACACAAGCCACAGCAATTTGTTTTAGGAGAAAAATATTATAGAAAACATAATCACCATAAAAAGAGGAATTGGAGCCACTCATCAACACTTCTTTTCTCCTTGGCCCTCATCACCAACAATAAATATGCATTTCTTGTGAAGCTGCCCTACATGATACAACCCTTTATCGCCATTCTATTAAACAAAAGAAATCCACCCACCAATAAACTGAATAGAACCTACAAATAAATATGGCATCAAATGGCAATAAATTCATGAGTTCACTGAACAAGAACTCCAAAAATGAAAAAAGTGCATCATCTTTCATTGCTAAACAAGTAAATAAATAATCCCCACAATTTACTGTACAAACTAAAACTAAAACTATAACTAAAATCAACTTAGGTCATCAAGTAAATGTTGGAAAACAAGTCTCAAATCTCAGTAAAGAAATAAACTTCAGACAATCCTAGGCTTTAGTACTCCATGTAAGTAGTTGGTCAAAAGAGATCGCCGTTGCCATTCCATTTGCCTTAATAGAGAAACCAACTCAAATCGAAATCAATTAAAATAAAAAGTTTATATTAAAGCAAAGATTTTGAAACTATATTCTGGAGAAAATTAATAAGTATATAAGCAAACATGCATGTCCCCTTTTTTAATTCTTTTTGCACCTAAAATGGAAATGAAGGCTTCAAATCACATGCAATTATTTAGTCATCTGTTCACTTATTCTAACCTTTTTAACCAAGAGAAAATCATCCTTTGGAAGCTTCATCATCATGGGGAGAATGGCTTTTATTGCTTTCTTAGTGCTTTGCAATTCAAAAATTAAAAGTTAATAACAACAATTAAAATAATAGTGATAACAATTAAAAATAAGTTTTATCATGTTAAAATAATTTACCTTTGACTTCTTTTTTACACTAACGCGCTTTCTCAACCAATCTCCTCCACACATCAATTCTTGAATTGTATTTGGAGTCAATGAGGCATAATATTTGTCAATTACACGACTTTTAATACTAAATGTAGCCTCAAAAGTAATAGTGGTGATTGTGATGGCTAGTATATCTCTTACCATTGTTGTTATTATCTTGTATTTGAAGGCATAAAGTTTCCACCAATCCAAATCATCGAAGTTTCTTGATTTATATTTGTTAACCATGTAATAATTTTCCTAAAGATTAATATCAAGCTCAGATTTTTTAGATTGAATAAATAAATTCCACAAACCTTGAATAATTGAAATGCTCAAACCAACTAGATAAATATTCAAATTTTTTAGTCTCTTGAATCGAAAGATTGCCCCTTTCTACTTCCCACTTGACTCTCCTTCAACATTGTGCATAGCTACATATTTAGAGTAAAATTCAGATAAAGTTTTCAAACATAAGCAATTTCTCTCTTTGCTTTTTGTGAATAATAAGGCTTGGGGAAGAAGAACTCAAGTGTGCTCATCTTACATCTAGGATCTAAAATAGTAGTTGCAGACATCAACAAATTAGATTACCAACAATATTTGTCAAACTTGATCTTTATTTTTTCAATCATGTTATAGATGAAATCGTCACTGTCCAATGATTTCTTATCCAATGCCACTTTCACTCTATTTACCTCAATAAGAATAAAATTTGATATTGGATAATCACTATTTGAAATGATGTGTGTAGCTGTCCAAAAGGACCAAAACATCTCCAATCCTAAGCACATTTTCTCAAATTTTCCTTAATCATCTTCATTTAGGCATCTCTCATAATGTGGCTCTCAATTAATAAACATAGGAAAAATATCTTTAAACTTGATTGCAATAGCCAACATCTCATATATAAAGTTCCACCTTGTCCAACAATCATCAACTGACTTTTTATCTAGCAAGTTCAATTTCTTCACAATCTCCAAAAATAACTTAAGTCTTGCATATTATTGTTGGACATACTCTACATTATCATGAACAATGTCAATAATGTCTTTAATCTCATAACATTTTAAGCTATGAGATTAAGAATATAAACACAACACCTAACATGAAATATGTTTTCCCGCAAAGCAACTTCATTTTACTTTTAATATAAACTTTTAAGTTATTGATGGCAGATCGTTAGTTGAAGCATTATCTATAGATATTGTCTAAACTTTACTCTCAATGTTGCACTCTTCCAAGCATCACCAATTAGCATTGCAACCTCTAATCTTTGATAAGGGGATAGAAAATGAACAAAGTTGAGAACTTACTTTTGTAAGTGTTAATTTTAGTCAATCCAATGGCTAGATATAACCATGTACTCAATCTTCTAGTTCTTTGACTTTCAACAATTTGTAGTTAGATTGATTTTGCTAAAACTCTTCAATAAAGTCTTTAACCTCTTATTCTTCGTCTCATATACGTTGCACAATAACTTTTTGCTGTTATTCTTGAAATTCCTCCCCAAGTAGGATTTGAACCTATGATTAATCGATTAATAGCCGACCACTCTACCATTGAGCTACTAAGGAACAATATGAGATTAGATCTCATAGAGTTCAATTCTCAGTTCAGCATTCCTCGTCTTTGCATCAAATTGAATCCTTTCTCTTTTAATAGAGAAAGGATGCTCATGCATCATTAGTTAGTGAGCTATTGATTCTTTTATTTTTTCTATATTAAATTTGTCATCATGCAAGGTTTGGCAAGATGTTGAATCCAAATTAGATGCCATAAAACTAAGCTATGTTTGAGTAAATTTCTCTTTCTCTTAGGCAGCTTTTGCTCTAAAAAAGGTGGCACCACATTCTAGATGTCTATATAACTATATCATTAGAGTAGTTTTATTCTTTGTGGACATCTTTTTACAATGCTTGCATGAGATCTTCAAGATACCAACAACAAGATCTTTAACTTCTTTAAAATATAGCCAAAAAGTTCACTTTTTTGGCCTTTTAGTCTGTCGAATTGCATTATCTTTCTCTTCATTGTGCTATTATATAGCACCATCTATAGCTATAATATCTATTACATTCACACTCTCTTCATTTTCAGCCAAATTTACATCCTTCACTGTTTGTTCAATGGCTTCTCCAATATTTTGCATGATAGGGCTTGTTGAATCTCTTGTAGAGACAGCGATAAATTGCGTAAAATTTTCATTAGGTACATTAGAGTTCATCTATACAAGAAAAACATAATTAATAACCAATTATAACATTCACAAGTAGAAGTAATTGGATGACCTATACGAAAACAAACAATTTCAAACTACAAAGCAAAATAATTATAAAATAGGTTGTAATCATAGATATATATATATATATATATCTAAGAATAATGGAGATATAATTCAAATATGATGTTTTAGATTATATACTATTAATGTAAGGATTATAAAACACTTTTTTAAAGCTCAAATTTTCAATTATAAGAAAGTTTGAGGAGTAGTGAAGGCTATCCAGGAAAATTTTCTTTATTTTAAAAATAAGTACTTATATACATGCACATATATATAATGATTATGCTGCTCATTATTATTACTTTAACATTTGAATTCCTTGTAAACTTTCGCATTAATAAAAGTTCCTTGCAAAACTTGCCCTAAGATAACAAAAATTAGTTCAATTTTCTCAGATAGCTACTTCTAATGGAACAACACCAACACCATGAGAATAGATCCATCAATAACTCTTGATTTTTTACTCCTAAAAGTCTCTATTTTTATCTCTAATAACTAACAGCTACTCAAATAATATTACAATTACAATTTGAATCTATAATCTAAACACCCAGAAAAATCACTAAAAAAAAAGCTTAACCCCAAGAAAATTCAAAAAATACCAACAAAATCTAAATCAGATTACCTTATTTCACACCTAGATGGTACAGATTAGATTTGATGAAAGAGAAAACCCTAACAAATAATACCAATATTGATTCCAAGTTCAAGCTTCGAAAGTTCTTCTTTTCCAAAAGCTTGAAACTTGGTGAGCAACTTACCAAATTTAGGGGTGGTGATTTTGACCTTCATATGGAATAATGGTGAGTTTTAGCATATTAGCTAGTAACGGTAGAAGAGGGTGAGAGAAAGTCTAATAAAAAATTGGGAATGAAGATTAAGGCTAAAGAGTAAAGGATATATTTACATATTCAATATTAAAAAATAAAAAGCTCATAAACTAGCTCATGAGCTTTCAAATAGTCATAAATAAGTTCAAAGTCAGCTCATATGAATGCTTGAGCTCGAGCTTGAGTCAAGCTTAAGTTGAGCCAACTCACAAAGTCTATAAATGGGCCTGACTTATATTACACCCTAGTTTATTTTTAATAATAATTTTATTGACATTTGTAATTAAAAATTATGATAATTACTTTATTGATGATAATGCTAGACTTATGAGTAGCCTCCTTTTAGATCTTTGCTTGCTTTGCATGCATTCTTGTAGTTCTTACAATAAGGTGATAGTACAGTTCTCAATAATATCACCACTACTAGGAAATAATTTGGGCTTATTACTAGAAATAGTAAAATGGTTTTATTTGCTTCATTTTCTATAATAGTTTGTTATAAGTTTCAAATAACAAACAAAGTTGTCAATTTTTTTCTCATCAAATTGTGCACATATATCTTGAGGAAAAAAATTAGCACCAAAGCAAGCAAACATTTATGCAATGATGTTGCACAAAAATGGAGTTAGGGTTCTTTTTAGTAATCAACAGAATTTCAAGTTCTTTTCCTCTAGAATTAGGTACAAAGATTTTTTAGTTCTCAAATTTCTTTTAAATGATTTCTTGTGTCCAATTTTGCTTTAAGGCTTAGTATCTAATCTTTTTTCTTCGTGGACTTGACCTATAAACGTTTTGATGGCCTTTTTGGGGAGCTTAGTTAATTGGGCTCTTTGGCCTTTTTATTTATATAATATATATTTGATTCATTGAACTTTTTTAGTCTTTTTTATTTTTTCACTCTAGTAGACTTAATTAGTCATATCACATACATATAATACTAGAAATTTCTTTAATACTAATTATCTTGAATAATTTTCTCATATTATTTATCTTACTAATTATACTTTTCTTATGTATAGGGAATCCTCTAAGGTCCCAACCTCTTATCTTGAGAAGTTAGAAGAAAGTTCATAAAAATTAAATTATTGAGAAATGAAATTCTATTTGGAGACTAGAGTCTTAGCTTTCCATACTCCTTATGAGCAAGGCACAAGAATAAGGACAAGGAAAATGATGATTGAGATGAAGAGGACAAAAATAGATATTGATGATGATAATTAGGAATGATGGTGGTGGTGGTGCATTGATACCAAAAGGAATGTAAATATGAATGTTGATTTATTTTTGTTTATTTTTTATGAGATATACAGCATGAAGCTACTCCTCCTATATCAAATAGTGACATATTCATGATTTGAAAAATAGTACTTGTTAGATGGATCAAGACATTATGCTAAAACTTCTCTTAATTGTCTTATCTTGTGTAGCCTGGCTTCCTACCAAGTTCGAAGCTAATTAGTTTACCAAAATAAACACCTTCACTCTACAACTCTTTGGCTAACATACATTACTCATGCACACACACAATGAAGGAACAAATATATGAGCAATGCATGAGATATTTACAAGTAATGCCTAATTATGTAATTCCATTAAATCCAATCAATCAATTACATAAGAACTCACATGTAACCATCATACACTATTCCTTAGTCTGCCTATGGAGTTATGAGGTCTTAACTTAATTAAAAGCCTACAAAAGTGTGCAATAAAGCATTCCTCATATTGGAAAAATGGCCTAATCAAAAACTAACATAACCTACAGTTTTCTTATAGCTGTTGTACAATCTTAACCCTTATTAGGAAACCTAAGCTAAGTTTATCAAATGTCCTAGATAGTTTATTTGATTATTGAGCACCAAGACTCTCTACTTGCTTGACCTATGCACGTATCGATCTTAGTTCCACTAACATTGCAAGTGATTGTCACTTGATGCTGTTAACCTAAGTCTTGGCCACAATTAACTAAAAAGTCTATATGATACCCAACTTATTTTGGCTAAGTATCTAGAAACTTAGATAGTAAACCTACACGATGTCTAAAATACGTACTGCATTAAACTAGCACTAAGTTTCTGCAAATATATAGCCCTAAGCTAGCACACATCATTGTGTCACCAACTATCAACCCATCACCCACAAGTGAGGTCTCTGTTGAGCAATTGATGACAAATGTAAAAAAGGTCTGACAAACTACTTCCATTGAAAAAGTTTAATGCCCTTATTGGGATAAAGCAAAAACTCAATGCGTGTTCTCAAATCAAAAGAACCCGACATCTTTATCAAGGCAAGCTCTATTAACTCCAACAAATTCCAAGCCCACCTCAAAAAAGTCTTACTCACAAGAGCCTCTAATATAGCACTTCAAACCATATCACTAAATGCTACATACTTAATGAAATTTTAAGTTTTCATGAAATACTTCTAACTAAATCCAACAACTTGAGCTTTATCCCTAAATTTATGCTTTGCCCTTGCATAGATGTTTTTTTTATTGCTTGGCTACAATTTAGCTAGCTTTTTTCATGAGTTTGTCTGGTTTCTATCCAACACAAAATCTTCTAACTTTGTACCTCAAGTTATTTTTTCTTGCAACAAATGGATGAAATGGCCTAGCACACATGAACTGCTCTTTTCTCATGCATAATGATAATGAATTCCCTAAATTTTGTAAGTTATGCTTATAGTTTCTAGTCCATCCTTCCTTACACCTTATTGTTGCAAAATCACCATATTTTACTTAAGTTTTCCTAATAGTATCACACAAGCCCTTCCCAATAGGCCCCTTCTTGTTTGCCACACACACAAATTACAAAAAGGACATATTATATGGGAAAAAATATAATATTATCCAATGTAATTTTAAATCCAATAAATAACCCAAAGTAAAATATTGACCACTCTTTTTCTAGCTCTTATCACTTGAGTTTGTAGTTCTTTTGACACATTACTGGAAAACTCAAAATTTGAATCTTTTTAGTGCACTAGGATCTTCACACACTACCTCTCATGCTTCTAAAAACCAAAAATGCAAAGCTCTTTACTACTTATATATAGTGCAAATTATGGAATGACATATTGCTGGCTAAGATCAACCTAATGACCTTATCACAATCATTGCAGGCCACACCCATATTTCAAAGTTGAAATTACCATGCAACTCTCTCTACAAGTGCTTTTTATGAATCAGCCAACTCAAAGGCACTACTGTAACCTAACACTTTGAAATGCTGTCGACACTAAACATCCTGATGAAAAACATTCTTGTGATAAAGGAAACATAGTATATCTAACAGCCATATATAGATCAAAAAACCTTTAATTTCGCCAAGAACTTTTCCTCATGCTTTGATGTTGACCACTATTAAAGATTTCACTTCAAGAAAATCTACACACGTAGATTGTGAAGCTTGTCACAAGCTAACCACACATTGCACTTCGCCTTCTTCTACATCAGTGATGCATTTTTTAGGATCTCTTAAGTCAGTACCATGTCTTGATCCTTAGGTAATCAATAATACCAATCGTACTTTTAAACTTATCTTCAATTACCGACGCACATCTAGGATTTTAATTAAAGGTGGCATAAAACTTACACTTCAAAAGGTTTCTAAAGCATTTTTCCATTCAAACCATTCTTGAAACCAACAAACTAGCTCCACTACAAAAGAATGCCAAATTCCATTTGCTCTAGTATCGTGCAATATCAAATGTACTTTGAGTCTAGAATCAATTTTAGGACCAAAGAAGGCCTTCAATCCACCAATCTCACATGTCTTTCCAACGACACTCAAATTTGCATTTAAAGCGCCAACATTTGAGATCAACAATGCCAATTAGCTAATGATCTCTAGAAACAAACTTGTTCCCTCTCACAAATAAATTCCGTCAAATTAGGCACTATTTTTTTAACAAATCTAATTCTTTCTTTCAAGCCCTTTGTTGTAATTTCAATTGTCAATCGCTATGGTCTAAACAAATTAATTGAACTAACACAATGCATCATGACGTCAAGCAACAATGCAAAATGCATAAACTCTCCTCAAAATGTGCCATAGAACCCTAATAGCCCCAAGATTTGATTACAACCTATCTCATCAAAGTTTTGATATCACTCGTCATATGGGTTGAGACATCAGCCAAAACTTCTCATAAATGTCTTATCGATGTGCGGCATGGCTTTCTTACCAAGTCCTAAGCCAGTCAACCTATTAAAACAAACTTAGTGTTTGATATTAGGATTTGAGAAAATGCAATCCTTCAATCAAAATATATTACTCATACATACACAAGTTGAAAGAACAACAACACCAGTAATATAGGTAACAGAGATTTATAGACAATGCCCAACTTTGTAATTATATTGAATTTGACATTAACCAATTGCATAAGAACTTATCTTGAGCCATCACAACATACTTTTTTAATCTACTTAAGGATTGTGAGCTCCTGACTTCATTAAAAAACTTAAAAGACTTTGTAATGCCACATTCCTCAATGTTAGGAAAATAGCATAATAGGGAGCTAACACGTCTTCAGGAATTTTCTTATAATTATTGTACAATCACATAAACTAGTATTAATCATTTGCCTACCAGTATTTACGTGTGCCATGTTGTTATGCATCAAGACTACCTATTTGCCTAACCCATATGCATGTTATTCTTAGTTCTCACACACCATGTGAGATTCGCATGCAAGTGATCATTAGTTGACACTATACACTCCCTCAAGTCGTGCATAATAAACCTACAAGGCAACACGATGCTAACTCATTATATCTGAGTATCTGCAACCTTAGTTAAAAAAAACCCAGAGGATGCCCATAAGTGTGTTGCATTGGGACAACACTAAGTTTCCGCAAGTGTGTTGTAGTAAGCCAGCATAAAGCATCTATCACCAACTATTGGAACTTGTCAACCAGATGTTCAATCTCTATAGAGCTTTTAATCACTCAACATAAAAAAGGTCTAATAGTAGTACAAATGCTTATGCCAGTTCTCAAGCAGAGGATGATAGTATCATAGTCCTAGGAAAAATGAAGAGAAAACAAAAGGATATAGATGAAAAGCATAACAAAAGGTGACATGATGATGTTTATTTAATTATTAAATATTTGACTATATAAAAGGTGATAGAATAAAGACAAGAGATGATGCTGATTTCCTCCCCTCCCCAACACCATACTATAAAAATAAAATAGGTTCTTATCTATTGAGGCCATAAAAGAAGCAAATATATTAGCCAAAAAAATGTAATTTACTACATATTCCATTTATATATTGCATATGTTAATTTGGAATATAATGTTTCTTTGTAAAAAATATACATATGTGAACCTAAATTAGATGATGCATGAAAAGACATTTCATATATGGACGAAAAATACAACACCTTGCATAGATAACACTGCAATAAAAATAATATTTTTTTATTGAGTATGCACTTGATAGTGGTTTAAATTATATTTTAATAATTTTAATTATGCACCAACTTTATCACAATTGTGGATGTTGTATATTATATAAGGAGGAATTATTGATGTGATGATATTGCAACTGAAGCAGCTATAGAATTCTTCAATGAGCTTCAAGGGAAAATAGGGTATGGAGGGCACTTTAACATACCTGAGGAGGAGAGAACAATATTATTGACTTATTATCTATCAAGAAAATCTAGCCAAGTGCTAATAAGCTGGTTATTATTCTATTTTTTGTATCAAATTTTTTTTTCACTAATAATGGTGGATGATACAGGATTCTTGTCCATAATGGTAGTAAAAAGGACAAATGTACCAATTAAAAGAAAGCAAATTCATAACATATAATTATTGATTATTACATATGTTAATATGAAATGTAATATGTATATACCAAAAGGATATTGTGTATATGAACTAAAAATATATGCTAAATGTAAAACAGATATAAATGAACATAAAGTACATCACGTTTGGGAGATAATATTGCAAAAAAAATGTTTTTTACTATTTTTTGTGCACTCGATAGTAGTTTAAAAATATTGTGATCATTTTGATTAGGCATAATTTATATTATTATTGTAGATGTTATATGTTGTTCGAGGAGGAATATAGTAAATTATATTATATAGTAGTTGAAGTTGTTGTAGAGTTCATTGATAAATTCCAAGGACAAAAAGAAGCCCCTCCTACTTTGCCGTGGAATAACACATTATTAACTCATGCCATTATTAAGAGAATTTAATGTAATAATAATAAATTGCTCATTCTCCTTTTTATGTTGAATGATCACTTTGCTAATAAAAACACAACTGATTTTGTAGTGTAAATATTTGGGAAGAATATAATTTGCATATTAGAGGAGTTGCACCCTATAACTCATTTGAAAAAGAACTCAAATTAGATTTAGTAGATTACTATATGCAAATATAATATAATAGTTCTTTATAGAAAAATTTATTATGATACATAGTTTATAGCTACACATATTAAAGTCTGATATGGGATAACCCAGTAGGTCCAACAGGCCCAACATCAAATGAGATAATCTAGTAGGCCCAACATCAAATGAGACAACCCAGGAGGCCGAACGATAAATCTATTTGATTGACCTGTATCAACCTCACCTGATAAAGTCTGTGGTCGACCCGTATCGACCTTAGGACCACTTCAGAAGTTTGAATATTTGAGTCTGGTCAATATGTATCGACCTTAAGACCCACTCCGACGCTAACTCATATCCTTGCCGTATTTATTAGTCTGACAGGCTGCATGCCCGGCATTAATGACACGTGACGACTGGTACAACCACTGCCATCAACTCTGACAACTCTGACAACTCTGACAACCCTGCCAACAACTTTGGTAAAGAAGCGCCTTCACTAGCATTCTTTATCTAGGAAAGCAGGAGATTTAGCCACCTGGCACAATATTGGGATCTGGACATGGAATGACCCCCAACTCCCTGGCAAAGACAAAGGCCAGTACACCTAGTAGGGGTACTTGAGTCAAATCATGCCTACAGAAAGCTATAAATACTCTAGGCCCAACCACGCTAAAAAAAATGCCATATACACTGCAAGCTTTACATTCTCTATACTCTGTTCGATCTCCCTATCTCGATGAGAACTAACTTGAGCATTGGAGTGCCCTTAGCTAGTTTAACGTGTGTTGTGGTTGCAGATCTCAAGTCCAAAGCTATATACAATCCTGAGTACTTGACCTCCCTAATTGAATCACTGGTAGCACAACCCTTATTTCCTCTATACGCAGCTTCCAGCAGCATCAAAGTCTATTCTTTACAATAATTTTAATATAAATAACATAAAAAATCATGAACTTTGTGCTTAAGTTTTTTTAAAGTATATATCTAAACACATGTAGCTACAAAAATCAAATATCATAACCAACATCAAAATAGAAACGAATGCATCAAATATTAATAGATTGAAATTCCCAAATTCTTATAGAAAGAAAATAAGAATCATACTATGAAATAATAGAATAATGTATTCTTTCTTAGCAAATTAAGATAAAGCCACACAAAAATGAAGACGAATCTAGAATAGAGATTGTTTGGGGGGGAGCGCAAAAATTATAAAACCTAAAAGTTTGGTAAAAACTTATAATTATGAATGTGAAATGCATGACATCATCAAAGTTGGGCATGACACTCTTTTAAATCATAAAATTCATCAATGATAAACTTAACGTTAGTCAAAAATTTTAACAATATCTTTCTTAATGAAAGTAACTAAATAATTGACGAAAAAATTATCTCCCATCTTATTTTTGCAGCTATGTTTGACAATATTCATAACAAAAAAAGTTCTTTCATTTGTAGCTATTAAAAGAGGAAAACCCAACACCAAGAGAAGCAAACAATTGTTTAATGATAAGTCTTTGGTTTTACTATTTCCACCAATCCTCGGCAAAATCTAGAAATTATTGACAAATTCTTCAAATTAGATTGATGCGGTACATTGAACTCATAGTGTTGTGCTTATACTCTATGGTGCATCGTCTCCATTTCAAACAAATCATCTGGATAAAATTTAGTTGCTACTTCACAAATATGATCTGCATATGATAATTCATAATTATCCCTTGATTTAAAGCTACACTAAGACTAAGCAACTCCACAATACTTTTATTGAATTTGCTATTCGTTTCTTGCAGTTAGATGTTAATAATAGAAATAAATAAATTAACATGATAACAATGTTCCATTGTATGACATTCAACATTTGGTCGATGTCTACCCTTTTCAAGAACATAATGAGCATTCATATTAGGAAATTAAACTCATGCTTCTCGTAAAATGATATGACTTCTTTGATAAAAAAATTTTGACTGCAATTCCTTATTCTTTACATCAAGTTTTTAGTGGTAGATATTGAAGTCAAGGCATTAACAATATCATGATTCTATTGCAAAGCTTGAATAATATCATGATTAATTCCCAAGAGTTCTCTCATAATTTGCAAAAGAAATATAAGATCAAATGATGTTGTAGTAGTAGAAATAGCACCATCACAAAGAGAACAATTATCTTCTTTAGAATTTTTTTGGAGAATTTCAAAAGTGACTTCAAACATGCATAATAAACTTTGAATAGAATTCAAATGGGAGCTCCACCTAGTTTCTTCAACTCGTTGCAAAGTACATATTTGATTAAGTCCACTCTTTCTTTCAATCTCTTCATTTGCAATTTTATTTGCAATATTAGAAGTCTAAGAATGGTTATGTCTTTTGGGAGAAGCCATCACAATATTAATAATAAATGTAACTTTGTGAAAAGTTGATGAGCTAGACTTACTTCTCTAGTTATTGCAGCTAATGTTAATTGCAAATGGTGAACAAAATAAGGAATATAACATGAATAAAGACAATTTCTTAATAACAAAGCTTGCAATCCATTTTATTCACCATGCATATTACTTGCCTCATCATATCCTTGAACTCTAAGATTGTGATTGCTATGATATGATGAGAAAGAACAACATAATTTCATTCTTCAAAATCATTGAGGAAGTATAAGAAATATTCAAAATTATGAATAAGATCAAAGAATCTTTCTTGCACATACTTACCTTTATCTACAAATTTGAAAACCACAACCATTTATTTCCTATTGGACTCATCATTACCTTTAACAATTATAAGGCAAAATTTAGACTCCCTAATATGTTTGCAAATGGTAGCATGCATTGTTCTTGCAAAAATATACAAGATTTCTTTTTGAATGCTAGGTGAAATATATTGAGTATTTCTAGGAGCATTTTGAAGAACAACATTAAAAGTATCTTGATTAGAAGATACCAAAAGCCCAACTCAATAAAATCTCTCCTATTCAATGAGTCAATTCCATCTTCATTACCTTTAAAAGCACATGTTTGGAATGCAAGCCAACACACATCCATTACAGAAGTCTTCAATTGTAGAAAGTTATTTGCAATAATTTTCTCACTTTGCCTCTAGAAGACTTTTTTCTATACATTTAGATTGATCCATCAAATCAACACAATATTTCATACAAACATTATGTGGTGAATTAGGAGAAGATCCTATATGAGTAAGAAAATCACAATTTTTCCCATAAACTTTTTCTGAAGTGCGAAATTCCTTATATATAAAATCATCTTTACCATCATCTCAACTAATACTAAAATAGTTATTAAACAAATACCATGATGAGAAAAATACAACATCTTTGTCAATTGAGGACTCTAATCAACTAGAAATTTTTTTTGAACCATGAAGATTGAAATCAACAAAGATATTTTTTACCTGAAGTTGGATAATCAGCAAAAATGGGCTAATACGGTCCACTTTGTATATAAAATCTTATATTTTGTTGTGTTGGTCAATATTGTGTTGCTAAATTGCCAAGTGCTTTCCCAAATCTTTTTCTAATAAAGAAGTATGAACATCTTTTTCCACTCTTAGAATTTTACATTGATGTTATTCCTCAATGATCAATTGAGTTGTTGATATCAGAGTAGCAGATCACTAACTCCTATATTATAACCAATTTCTTTCTTATTTTTTTTGAAATTAATTTTAAGCTTGCCCATTATTTATTTACCTTTCTATATTAGCATATAAAATATAAAAGTTAAATTGCCATTAGGTTATCAAAATAGACTAATCAATTACTCAAATATATATAAGAATAACAATCGAAAATATATTTAGTTATATAATATTTGACCATTAATCTTATTCTTTTCACAAGACCTAAAAGTACACTTAATTTTGGATTATCTCAAATTGAAAATTAATAAGTCAATACATATTTGTATACTACATAAAAACAAACACCCAAATTATATTATAAAACTAAAGAATGAAGATAATAATATATATTATTTGAAGTGAAGAGAAGAGATAAATACATGTTAAAAACAAAGAAAAATTTAAAAATACTTTGTCTGAAATATTCACTTACCATTATTTCTTTGTCTCAATCTTGTCGAAATAGAGAGAGAGAGAGAGAGAGAGAGAGAGAGAGAGAGAGAGAGATAATTATTTTGAAAGTTCCTATAAAATTGTAAATATTTTCTTTGGTTAGAACCCTATAAATAATACATTTAGCTTTTACATGACTTGAGAAACCAATGAGCATACATATTTATAAACAAAGGTAGCAGCACCTAATAATATTTCGACAACCTACATAAGATAATTATTTTCACAAATAAAAAATGCAATATTTATCTATATTTAGCACCCTATTGAGGTACATATAAAGAGCTACAACTCTAAGCAATCAGTGCAACAATATAAAACTTTTGATATTACCATTATCTATTTTTAACATGACATACCTTCCAATATGTTTAAGCATATCTAGTGCCCAACATATTTTACCCAATATAAAATGATAAATTCTATAATTTTTCATGAGTAAAGGACTAATGTGTATAAATACATAAAAACAACACACATACATTTTTTTTTTAATTTATACACATGTATATCAAGAGTTTGTTAGATTCAAACTCCCAACCTCACTCTTTATATGTGAGACTAATGCTATTAGACCAAAATTGTTGAAATAGTGCCCCCACAAGCCAATTAGGTTGGCATTGTAAACTTGTTCACTTGTGATACAATCTTAATTGAATGGTATTCTATAAATGGCTATCTTCATCTTATGCTTATATTTACTTCATTAGCATTTGGTTGAACCCCTTAGATGACACATAGACTATGGGACTTGGTTATGCATTAGGTAGTGATCATAGAATAAATCTTATACGATCGTGATCTTAAACCTTTCAAATCATAGGATCCTATGAGATAGGGCATCTAAGATCTAGATAAACTTGTACTAACGATAGATAAATCCAAGGAGTTGGATATTACTCTACTCTATAAGCAATGCCACATGAGATGTGGGTGCATGTTAGGGAGCAAGGCACTGAAAACCAGTTTAAAGAATCCATTAGATGGTCGAGGTGGCAAGTCGGTAATGACAAGTTCTCTAGCATATGCTAGTGCATATAATTAGTCCTCTGACCTAAGGATCCATGGTGACCTTATGTTTGGGTTCTCATACTTTGGCTCTTTCTTGACCACATTTAGGTGGATGCTAGGTATGAGTTACTCAGATATGGAGGTTTGTGAGATCCAAGATGGGATCCAACTTCTCATCAGTGTGAAAAGCAAATGCATCTTTTATGTATTCTATAATGATCGATTTCAAGAAGTCATTGCATAAGGCAAAATGATAATTTGGAAAAGGAGTTTTTCAAAGATGAGGTCAATAGCTGGAATCGAACATTTGAATAGAGACATAGAATCAAGGCTACTAAAGAGCTGACAAACATTTTGCTATAGGCCTATTTAGAGAGATAAGAGACAGAATGATTGTATTTGCATGGAACACATAGAGCTAAAATGATTCTCCAAAAGTATTCATTTCGGCTAATTAGTTAAGCTCCATGGACTTGAGGTTGGACATCAACCATGAAAATTGGGTACTCTTCAATTAATGGAGATTAATTAAATTAGATCAATTAGTTTAAAAGAGCTTGAACTAAATGAATATAAGATATTCAAAAGTTACAAAGATTTTTGAGCCCATGTCTAACAAATGGCAAAACCTATGGATTACACACAAAAGTCAATTACATATGCTTGATGATGAAAGGGAATTCTCTAAGGAGTTAGAAAAATTCCTACATGAAAAATTAGAGGCTGATCGATTGATACAAAGCTTGTGGTCGATTGTGGTTTGGTCAATTTAAGAAGTTAAATTGATCCAATTAATTTAAGAAGTTAAATTGAACCAATTAATTAAGGGGTTAATTATTTGATGCCATCTCAATATCAATTGATCAAATTAACTTAAAGGGTTAAGTTAAATTGTTGGCTTAAAGAGTAACTAATTAACTTAAAGAACTAAGTCAACTTAATTAATTAAATTAAAAGGGTTTGATTTAATTAAAATAGGAGAATATATTTTAGGGGTGGGGGGGCGGAATTCAAACTCAAAATTGCCAACTTGCAAGACCAAGTGGGCAACCACCTTGAGAAAGGTGTGATACCACCTTAGAATCACACCATTCTCGCTCTATATATAGATATAGAGTCATGTAGCCAGCTGCTTTAGATGCTCTCTCATTCCTTGTGAATTAGATTCTCTCAATTTCCCTCGATTTCCCAAGCATTGCCTCATGTTTTGAAGCTTCACTTTCCTTTCATCTCCTATCTTTAATTGGCCTTCTTCTTTGCATATTTTCCTCTTTATCTCCAGCTAATATTGAGGAGAATTGGTTATAGCATTGGTCTGTGGATCATTTTATTAGAGGCAAGACATTTGAATTGCTTTGCCTTTGGAGATCCAATTTTTGGCAGCAATTTGAAGGCAGTTTTTGGTAGCGATTTGAGCTTAATATTGGACTGTAGATCCAGCAAGGTGTTGTTGAGTTCTAGTAAAATTTTCAGCTCTAGAAAAATTCATTTGATTGGGGAATTTCAGCTGCTGCTCTACTACGCCACTAGAAGGCAATTTTTAAGGAGTCAAGAGCTTTCTTCTAGCTTCCTTTGTTTTTGCTAAAAAAATAAGGTAATCCTCATCCTTAATTTGAATCAGTAGCATGTTTAGATCCTTGTTTGAATGTGTAGCCTAGTTAGCTCCCATTTTTAAAGTGTTAACTATTGAATCTTAGTACTATATTTGCCTTCACAAATGACCACTCAACAAACAAACTACTTACACCTAGCAATTAATATTTTTGTAGTCCATGTAGAACTATATTCTTACAAGAAAAAAGTATCTAAAGACTTTTATCTCAGTATCAATGTACAACAACAATAATCAGATAGTGCACTAGAGTAAATTACTTTTAACACCTTTGATATATGTACTTGATACTTGATGTATTTTAAGGCCCAACTTATCTCAATATGTTGGATAACATAGATTTAACACAATAAAAAAATAAATTACGTGATTTTTCATGAGCAGAAAGACTTGTATGTGCAAATATTTGAAAACGAACTACATAGTAAGTTATCACTAAAATTTCCTTTCGGAATTTTTTATTTTTTATTTTTTATTTATTATCTCTATGTAATCAAGCTGTAATCCTTGAACACTTGATCTTTAAGGTGTAGCCTCTTGAGCATATATTCTCTAAGGAAAAATGGAGGCACTCTACAGAATAAAAAATTAGACCTACAACCAAACTCATAGTAGTTAATAATTCACATGAACAAAAGCCTCGAATCAGCAAACATACCTCCTATACTTTCCTATTATTTGCAAGACTAGTTAATACATATGTTTCTATCCAAAGAAATCAATAATGCCTGTCAATAATAAAGCATCACCTTATCTAGGTTCATTTCTCAAAATACTCAAAAAATTATATTTTATGTCTTATAATTTATTAAAATATCTAACGGTAAGACCATACATTCTCTACTACTCTATGTAACCTAAGATCTATTATATCTAGCTTATTAGACTTAAAATTTTAATGTATGCATACTTAAAAAGTTATTTCGTATACAACACAAAAAAATTATCTAAACATAATGTATATATTTTACTTAATCACTTAAGTTATTTAATTAAGTTTTACATTTAATTTTTAATATACTAAACAAACAGAAGTAATATTTTTTCTCTCTCCTTCCCATTATTATGTATGTTGTTTTTATTGTTTTCTCTAATTATAATACTTTTTTTTCTCTTAACTTATTCTTTCCGTTCATTTTTTGCAAATAGTATTATTCATATAATATATTCAAGAAAATATACATAGATATCTTAAAAGATATACTATTATATAAAAATTATTAAATATTTTTAAAATTTTATCATTAATATACATTCAATGACGGATCAAGGAGGGGACCAT
>JACGDI010002876.1:72954-85997 GCA_014898725.1 Jacaranda copaia
GTTTAGAACTCATCCTCAACATCTCCGCCGGACATCGTCTCACCAGAGGGTAAAATCCCTATTTTCTCCAAGGTTTAGAAGGACAGTGGCCAAATCGCATTTTTTTTGCCTTCCCAGTGGTAAAAGTTTTTGTCTTATGCTAATTTCAGAATATTAGAATGTTAACAAATCTGATAAGATTAATGATTCCTGGACACGATCATCTATTTTGAGTCTATCACATAATTTTTTTCTTGAGAGAGAGAGAGAGAGAGAGTTGAGAGGGATGGATGGATGTTGTTTTGCCTTTTTGGCATTGGTTAACATGATCATAAAATGTTACTTCTCATGTTGTTGACTGGGATGTTTTAAAATGTCACTTAAACCATATCTACTTTTTTCTTGGGAATAGAGATAAGCTTTTGTGAATGGGAATCCACCCAAATGTCCTAGAAATATGCAGCAATTTGTTATTTCTTGCAAATGATTTTTGTGTACTCATCTTTGAGATGGTCAGATCTCTTCTATACTTCTTAGCAGATTACCTAAAATATATTTGGAACTTGCATATAATAAACTTTGTATCCTCATTTTTCTAATGGTGCAGATTTCCGCTTTATCCATGAAGGTCCATGGCTGTGTGTTTGCATAAACATTTAATGCATATTTGGCTTTAAAACAAACACATGCACCCTTTTTTTATATTCAGTAGACCGGCATTCAAGTTTTTGAAATAGATTATAGGTTGAGCTCTTGTTCTTGAATTTCTCAAAATTTTAATCTTGAGCTTGGAGCTTCTTGATTGTTTGACTCTTCTCTACCCATCTGCACCTCTTTTTCAGCTTGAAAGCCAGAAGGGTGTTTCTGCCGAGAGTTCAATAGATTTGGTACGAAATCTGAATTTGATTGATAATCGATAAAAGAAAAATTTTTAACTTGCCTATATTCTATGCTTTATATACATACTGGCTTAAATGTAATTGGTCCTTTTTTAATGATATTTTTCTAATGCCAGTAATCATTGTTTTATGATTGAAATAAAATTGATGTGCGTCTAATATTGACTTTGAAATGTGTAATTTGCTGCTTATAGAAAAGGAGTTAAGAGTTGCCATTATCCTATCAAACTTTACGTAGTGTTGGCATAAAGTGTCCGTATTTTATTTCTTTGTGATTTGGAGTTAATAAATAAACAATATCCGTTTCAAATTTAGTCACTTGAATTATCAAACCATGACGTCAGCCAAGCGTTGTTCCTTGATGAAGATTTTAGTACGCCATAGATGTATTTTATTCTTTTTTTTCATTTTTCTTATGTTTCTTTTGCATTAATTTGTTGTTGAACGTTCTTTATGCTTTTCTCCAACTTTATTATTTTGAAGTTGCTTATGTTATATTCTCTTCATAGGTCTGAGCAATTTGCTGATGGCAAATATAACAACAAATCAGCTTAGGCTCTCATGTGTTCTCTCGTTCTCGTGCTCTTAAACCAAATGCAGATCCCATTACATTTTTGGGAAACCCCAATATGTTCTTCGCTTTTTAGGAATAACATGTGTTCAAAACCAATGACATGGGGACGACTAATACGCATGCTTAGGGACTCTCGAGCACAACAAGATCTTTGAATATTTGTTTGCTTGAATTATTTATTTGATTTGTCAGATGATGTTGTACAAGTTTGTTTATATTTTTATGTACGGTTAAAATGACTTGTTTTGATTACTTACATATGTAAGTTCTTAATGTTTTTAGTAAATTATTTTCTTTGTGGATCGTTTGTGGCATGACATTTAATTCAATATAAATTAGTTGTGTAGCAATAGGGGATTATCAATTTGAATTTAAAGAAATTTACGAATTACAAGTAAACTAGCAATATCCCTATGCTATGCATGGATTATTTAAAATTACTATATATTAATATGATTATTGAATTATAAATATAACTAAAATAAAAATATCGCAAAAATATGAAGTAATTAGGAAAATTAAATTTTAAATTTTAAAATTTAGTATTTAAAAGTTTGCAAAACGTAAAGACATTTCATATACATTATGTTATGAAAAATAAATTTTAAAATTATTCAGCAAGAAATTAAAAAAATAAATAAATAAAACATCCAAAAATAGAAATCTATGAATATAATTATGTACTTTATTAAATAAAAATATTATGTGATCAAAAGCTAACTGGTAGTTGCATTAGAAATTAAAAATATGTGAGAATAATATAGAAAACAAGATTTTTGGCTTGAAAGTTGTTTGAAAAAAATTAAAATTATAATACTTTAAGGGCATTTTAGATTTAAAAGAGGATGAGTATATATCAAGTTAAAATTTAAATATAAAGAATTAAATAATATATTAGTTGCCAAGAATTACAAATATATAAGTTATATTAAAAAAATAAAATTAAAACTAAAATAAATATATAAAATAATTACAAAGTTAAGATCACTATTAGTATATAAGTTTATAGAAGCCTTTTAATTTGACTCATAACTTAGTTATCGAATTATTAAGTGAAGAAAAAAGTTTGATATTAGTAATGCAAGGTTAAAATCATAGTAAATTGATAAAGTAATTATAAGATCAAAATTAATTTTAAATAGGAATTAGTGATAGGATATGAGGATGAGATTAGAATGTAAAATAAAATATGAAAAAAATAAATAATTATGTTCATTCTGAATTGTTTGTGTGAATATAATTGGATTTTCAAATTATAATTGGCAAATAGTAGGAAAAAAAAGTGAATAACAAAAAAAGTTGTTAACCTTTCAAACAATAAAAATTTAAAAAATAAAAAATAAAAATAAAATTATATGATAAACTAAATAATGTCTAGAGTTACAGACTTAAAAAGTTAATAGGTGTCTTTCTGTTGAAATAACCATCTCATAATTTTTTTTAAATATATCAAAAATTATCTACGAATATATATTAATGTAGTAAATAAAATTTTTAAAAAGAGTTCAAATTATACATATTTATATATACATAATTACAAATATATGAATATAAAATAAAATTAAATGACGTACTTCTAAAATTATAAATATTAAAAAAGTGAAATAAATTTTAAAAATATTAAAACAAAAAAATAGATCTCATCTTGCAAAACCATAAACTTAGATGAGCAAAAAAAAAGCGAATTGAAAATAAATTACAAAATTTAACAATAAATTAATAACTTGATTCAAAAAATGAGTAAAAGGATGCTAAATGTATAATAATTTAAATAAAATAAAATTTAAATGACAAAATTTATTAACAATTAAGGAGAAAAATGTAACTAACAAAAATAAAAATAAATTAAAAATATTAAGCGCAATTAATAAATCTCATAATAAATGAATTGATAACATAAGGTAAGTAGTAAACAAAAAAGATACTAAAATTTGCAAATTTAATAGTAATAAAAGTTAAATTATAGACTTTATTTAGGTTGAAAAGAAAATTATAGCATTAATGTAACACTCCTAAAATTTTATTAATTTTATTTATAATATACAATTTTATTATTAATCAAAAATTTTATGAATTTCATGTTATTAATTGTTTTAAAAGTTTTATGGGCTAAATTATAATTTTTGTAAACTTAATTTTGTTGACTTTTGAACAATTTGGGGTTAATCGCAATTTTTTAAAAATTTAGAGTAAAATTGCATAATTTAAAATTTTATAAAAAAAATAGAAAAAAAATCAAATTTTGGAAATAGGCAGGGGCCCTTTTTCCTCATTTTTCCCTTTCCTTTTTTCCTTCTTTTTCTTTCTCCCTTTTCCTTTCTTTTCCTCTTTCTTCACCGAACCACCACCATCATCTCCACCCAACTCTCCAGTAGCCTTTTCACCCCTCCAAACTCACCAACCTCTTCCCCTCACCACCACGTACACCATCAACCCCTCAAAACCACCAACCGAGTGGCATATAGTGGCGGCAGGAGGTGATTGAGAAGGTCAACCCACAATGGTAGCTGGGTTTCTCCATTTTCGACATCCATTTACAATTCTAAGGGTTGGGATTGAAAGCATTCGACGTAAGGAGCTCAAAGGTGCCCTTGCATGATGACTTCAATGACACTAGGGTGGTGATTGGAGCTCAACGGAGAAAGGAAAGAGTAGACAGTTTTTAGCCCATTTCGGTGTCTATGCTGCTCAAAATTGAAAATGAAAGGTAGCATTAGAATCCTCACGCTGAGAGGAACAACTTGGTGGTGGAGTTGAGTTTTCCGGCGGTGGCAAAGAAGCAGTCTCCTCAACCCGACACAGTGATTGTCCCGATGCTTTTAGTTTGTGATTTCAAGCCTTCATTAGTGAGATTGGATTTTTTATTAATTTATTGCATGTTATATATATGCGCATGCATGCATGCTGTTGCTAGTTTTGGCCAAGTCAATCATTTGAGTTGATATAAGTATTTCGATGATTATTTTCCTATGCGAGGAATAGGGTGATGGGAGATATGATTTTTGGACTTATATGTTGGTTAATAATAAGTTGAATATAAATTTTGATATCAGGAATCATTATAAGTTAAATAGTATTAGAATGGGAATTTGACTAGGGATTTATGCATGAATGTTGAATCCGGAGAATTTTAACTCGTGGCATATTTTCTTGATTAGGTGACGACAAGCAGTAGGATTGATTTTTGGCTGTTGCTATTTGGGACTGCAAAAGGTGAGGGTCTCTCACTCTGGGTTGTTGCTTGTTAAGTTACTTTTATTTGTTGGTAACCCCGGTGAGGGTCTACCGATTTGGCATTACATTTCTTATATGTGGTTGCAAATGGCCTCCATGTGGGTTTTATTGCTTTCGAACCGTATTTTGATCTGTGTTTGAGATTTGTCTATTATATGTTATCTGACTTGATTACCCCTATGAGGGTTATTTTTTATGTCAGTTCTATTTTTTGTCCATTCTGGCACCTAAAACTTCTATATGTTGTCTGTTATTCTAATATATGTCAATCTCATATCTGTATTATCTGTCTATATCTGTTGCCTTGTCCACATTTATTATCAATTCTATGTTTATTGATCGTGCTGGCTTATCTATTCTCTTTTTACTATTTTTTGTTGCCTTGGTGGCATATTATTCTGTTTTGTTCTAATCTATTGATCTAAAGTCAATAGTGCGCTAGGGATTTCCCCCTAAGCATTTGTATGAGTGGTTATTCTGTTATTTGTATGGTGATTATGTGGGCCAAGAGCTATACTGGGCGATCTGTTTGGTTATTTAGGGGCATGCTAGGGATTTTCCCCTATATGCCAATTGTACACTAGGGATTTCCCCCTGGGTACGAGCGATATGCTAGGGATTTCCCCCTAGGTATCAACAGTGCGCTATACAGTCCATATAGGCATCTGCCATATACTAAGTTGTTACGCTTAGGTAAATTATCTGTCTGTTTGTCATAAGGTGAATCTACAATACATGTCTTATAGGCTTTTCTTGGAATGCATATACTTTGGGTTTGATTTGCCTAAATAATTTCTATCTGTCTATAATCTGTTCTTGGAGCAATAAGGCAGGAGAGTTTGTTGTTTGTTTTTTTGTATTGTTTATTTATTTTTTTTGAATTCTGTTATATTCAGTCTGAAAAATTATGATTTATTAAGTTTAGTTTCTCCTCGGTAAACATTATTGTTACTTGCGCATATCCCTTACTAAGTTATTAGACTTACCCCTCTGTATTTTATAATCTTTTAGACAAGGATAGACTCTGGTTGACGTCAAGTTTGTAATGAAGTATATAGTTGTTTTGTAATAGAACTGGAGCCGAAATTAATTATGGAATTTGTAACTATTTGGTTGGCCTTAGAAACCTTGTGATGTATATATTTTTTGTTTGAAGATTGTAGTATAAGATGAAAATGATGGCGTGATATGTCAAAGACTGTAATATCACTTAGTTCTCTGAACTCTTTTGATATATCCATTTTGTGGTTTATTTAGTATTATTGAAGTTGTATCAATGTTAATTTTGAGATGTTTGAATTTATGAGTCTACTGTTGAATTATAACTTTGAGAAATAAGTTTGAATCAAAGTAGTGCCTCAGCTCACGTGCTATCCTGAGAGGGGGCGCTACAAAGGTGGTATCAGAGCTTAGGTTTAGATAACCTAGGTGTGAACGTGTAATAGAACTCTCAGTGACCTCTAATTAGGTTATTTCGAATGTACACTTAAGGTATTGATAGGATTGTTAAGTTATAGCCGGACCGATAGAGTATAGTAGGATCCTAAGGCTCGGATTTAGAATTATATTGCTTGATTTTGTGGAGATGAATTCTTGAATTGTTGCAGGATGGCCAGCAGATCTAACAAAGAAAAGGCACCTGCGAATGACCACAATGACGAGACCCTAGAGGACGAGATCAAGGAATTGAAAGAGGAGAGGAAGAATCTCAGAAAGATTTACAAGACTTTAGAAGAGAAATGTTATGGACAAAACGAGCATCTTCATCAAGTTCGAGAATAGGTGCATACTTTGAAAGGAATGCTGGGTGCTCAGGATTATCTGCATGAACGAGTCATGGGTGACCTCAAATGGGAGTGTCTTCGAGTTAATATCATTGAAGCACCAATCCAAGAGCTTCACTCCTTGCGGACTAAGATAGAGACAACATTTTAGGCCTTATAGTCTAATTATAGGAGATCGATATAAGTTCCTCACCCAGTGGTAGATGAGATGGGTCGAGTGTTGGACTACTACTACAGAGATATCGATCAGGTCATTGGAGTTGGTCCCGAGATAGACATAGAGGCTAATCCATCAAGTATTTGCCAAATCCTCGCTCCTGATCAAGGATAGGGTCGACAGCAGCAAGAACGAGCACCGAAACTTGAGACAGAATAGAGGCCAAACCAGAAAAGGAATCAGAGGAGGAGTCTGAGGAGGAATTAGAAGAAGCCCTTAATACAGATGTCAACCTGGAACCTCCAGTCGTAGCGCCACTTGAGATAGAAGACGAAGAAGATTAGTGGATGACAGATGAGACGGGCAAGCTTTCTGATATCATTAATGAGGAGAAAGATTAGATGCTAGTTTTGGCATTGTAGTATTTTAGTATGTTGGCAGGATTGTATTTGATGACTCTTAGTTATCAACCCTTGTAATCACGATGGATAACTTTATAACTTATGACTGGTATCTTTTCCCCTTTTTTCTTCAAACGTCCTATCATTTTGTCTTCGATTGGGCATTCTGTTAGCATAGCCAATTTTGCTATCTTACTTGTATATATGCTTTTGTAATCTATTATTGCTAACCTATATTATGCTAATGTATGACTTTTGGGAAAAATTATTTTTAACCTTTCTTTCCTGTTATGAGTTTTGAAAGTTTACTTAAGTTATATTGTTTTCTTTTCTAAAACTTGAATTATTGAAGGGGTATTGAGAATTGGGATATTAACTTCAACTTTCAATTTCAAGTTGAGATATTCTTGAAATCTTGAGACAGTGATGGCATCCCATGACAGTGTCCCTAGACCTACACCACCCTAATTTGGTCAGTGAGGAAGACCTCCTAGGCAATGATTTCAAAACCATTGTGCCTCCAGGCAAAGAGTTCCAACTCATTCTTGGGCTAAGAAGAGAGAGGAGATATCACAAACTCCTTAATTTAGGCAGCCAATGAGACTTGCGTATCAGAGGGTACCAAAAGTCAGGCCACCAATTCAACCTGTGGCTAAACATTGAGCTCTAGAAAGGTTCCTTCATTTTCAGCACCCTAAGTTCTATGGAGAATCAGATAACTGAAAGGTTGAAGAATGGGTTGAAGACCTTAAGGTCATATTTGATACTCTGCGCTGCCCCAATGAACAAAAAGTTCGGTTTGCCACATTCTTCCTGGCGGGATCTGCTAGAAGTTGGTGGAAAATGATAGATCATCGTTGGACAACCTCAGAAACCCAGAGGACATAGGACAATTTCACTAAAGAATTCATGGATAAATATATACCCCTGGTGGTCAAGCAGTTTAAGGAACATGAGTTCATGAATTTGATCTAAGGAAATCAAATTGTCAGTCAGTATGAGGCAATCTTTAGCCGACTCATCCAATATGTGCCTTATATTCAGAATGATGAAATTCAAAAAATTCAACAGTTTACTCAAGGACTATGGCCAGAGTTGAGACGGGGTCCAGCCATCTTCAATTTATCGAATTTCAACATAGCAATCAGTAAAGTGCTGCAACCAGAATCGGAGCTGCAGGAAATTAAAAAAATCAAAAAAAGGGTAAAAAGGGAATACCGTCTCCAGGTGGATCCAGTAGCACTAACAAGAAACCACAGAGGCCACACGCTGAGGGTGCGACTCAAAGGACTACTCAGACTGATAGGATGGTGAATTGGGCTCAAGAAAAGACACTAATACTATGTGGATTCTATGGGTCAGCATGGCATGATGAAGTGAACTGTTGGCAGAAATAGGGTAAATGCCTACAGTGTGATAGTAGCTAGCATTTTCTGAAAGATTGCCCAAGGAAAAAAGGCCTAGTTCAGACAGGAAAAGAAAAGCAAAAAATCTAAGCCTGCGCCTATGCCCTCATTGGAGAAGACGCACCAAACCCTAAAGAAGTAGTAGAAGGTATGATTACTATCTCCAAAACTCTTGGTAAAGTGTTAAATGATCCCGGTGTTTCCCATTCTTTTATATCTATTGGATTCTCTGCAAAACTGAATATGAAACCTGAAACTATGGCATATCAAGTAGAAGTGAAAACACCTTTGGGGGTAGGACTAGTTACTGATATTACGTATTGGGATTGCCCAATTATGATTGAATGCTAAGTGTATCTAGCCAATTTAATATAGATGTCTATACAAGGATATGATGTAATTCTTGGAATAGATTGGTTGTACAACCACCAAGCACAAGTGAATTGTTTCACTAAATGCATAACACTCGGAGAAGGGACATCGATATCTTTGCATCCTTCCATAGATAAAACCCCTTCGATACTGATCATATCAGCTATGGAAGCTAGAAAGATTCTGAATGAGGGTGAGCAAGAGTTCTTGGCATACCTCATCAACAAACCTCAAGACACGGTCAGAATTGAAGAAGTAAAAGTGGTAACAGAATACCTGAGGTATTTCTTGAGGAGTTAAACTCACTACCCCCTGACAGGGAAATAGGTTTTGTTATTCATACTCTCCCAGGGGCTCCGCCATTTTCCAAAATTTCATATCAAATGGCACTTGCCGAACTTAAGAAATTGGAGAGTCAGCTACATAAGTTGTTAGAGAAGAAGTTTATCAAACCCAGCACGTCGCCTTGAGGAGCTCCAGTGCTGTTTGTCATGAAAAAAGATGGGTCTATGAGACTGTACATCAATTATCAAGAATTGAACAAGATCACTATCAAGAACAAGTATCCACTACCTCACGTGGAAAAGTTATTTAACCTTCTGCAGGGATTAAGAATCTTCTCGAAGTTGGATTTAAGGTAAGGGTATTATCAGTTGAAGATCAGAGAAGAGGATATTCCAAAAATGGCTCTCAATTCTCGATATGGCCATTACAAATTTATGGTAATTTCATTCAGCATAACCAATGTCCCAGCAACATTCATGGATTTGATGCACCAGATATTTTAACCCTATTTAGATCAATTTGTGGTCATCTTTATTGACGACATCTTGGTATTCTCTAAGTCAAAAAAGGATCACAAAAATTACTTACACATAGTTCTAAAGACCCTTGACCCTAAGAGAACATCAGATGTATGCCAAGTTCAGTAAGTGTGAGTTTTGGATAGAGAAAGTAGCCTTCCAGGGTTATGTAATCACCAAAAATGGGATAGAAGTTGACTCTTCCAAGATAGGGGTGATTGTTAATTGGAAAAGACCTGAGAATGTTATGGAGATTCAAAGCTTTTTGGGATTGGTTGACTACTACCAAAGATTTGTTCAAAACTTTTCCAAGATAGCTAGCCCACTAACCAAGTTGACCTAGAAAGATGAGCCATTTGTTTGGAATAAACAGTGTGAGAAGAGCTTCCAAGAACTGAAGAACTATTTAACTACAACACCAGTATTAACCCTTCCAGATGGGTTGAAATATTTTGTGGTATATACAGACACCTTACATAAGGGGTTAGGATACGTGTTAATACAAAAAGGGCATGTTATTACCTATGCATCTAGGAAGTTAAAGCCTCATGAGGAAAACTACCCTACACATGATTTCGAATTAGTAGCAGTTATCTTTGCACTATCAAAATGAAGGTACTATCTTTATGGGGCTACATTTGAAGTGTACACGGATCACAAAAGCCTCAAGTATCCACATTCACAAAAGGATTTGAACATGAGACAGTGAAGATAAAATGAATCTTTAGAAGATTATGACTTTTTCATCAATTGTCATCCTAGAAAAGTGAATGTAGTAGCCGATGCTCTGAGTCGAAAAGCAGGAATGGCTCATCTGAAAAATGGAAAAACATCAAAAAAGTTGAATGCAAGTGCTATAATGAGACTAAAACAACAAGTTTAGATTGTAGGAGTAAAAGTACAATCGAAACTGTATGAAGAAATTCGATAAGCTCAAGCAAGAGAGAACTAGATGTTGAAACAAAAAGAGATGGTTAATAGCTCTATAGAGTCTAAATTTAGCACAAATAGCCAAGGTATCCTATTCTATAGAAACAAAATCAGCGTACCAGAAAAGATGAAGGAAAGGATATTAGAAAGGCACATTGAACATGATACACTGTGCATCTTGGAGGAATAAAGATGTACCATGACTTAAAGAAATAGTTCTAGTGGAACGGTATGAAGAAAGATATAGCAGACTTTATGTAGAAATGCTCGACCTGCCAGTTGGTGAAGGTAGAACACCAGCGACCGTCAGGTTTGTTGTAGCCACTTTCTATCCCTGATTAGAAATGGGAAGAAATAACTATGGACTTTATGACTGGTCTGCCGAAGGTCAGAGGAAGTTATGACAGTATTTGAGTAATAGTAGATCGACTAACAAAGTTCTCACACTTCTTACTAGTCAAGATGACTATAAGGTCAAGAAATTGGCAAAATTATACCTTAAGGAGATTATCAGATTGCACGAAATCCTAGTGAGTATTTTGTCTAATAGGGACCCTAAATTTACATCGAGACTTTGGAAGAGTTTATAGAGAGATCTGGGAACAAGATTGCAATTTAGTTTAACAGCTCATCCTTAGACAGACAGACAATTGAAAAGAGTCATTCAAATTTTGGAGGATATGTTACGGGCTTGTGTTCTGGACTTTAGTGGAAGTTGAACTCAACATATACCTCTAATTAAATTTACCTATAACAATAGCTCTTAGTCTGTGATTCAAATGGCACCATATGAAGTATTGTATGGTCGAAAGTGTTAATTCCCTCTATACTAAGATTTATTGGAATATAAAGGTACCACTAAAGAGTTTCTAGGATTATAAGGCCTGAACTAATCCAAGAGATTATAGAAAAGGTGCATCTTATAAAACAACGAATGAAGGCTTCTTAGGACCGACATACGAGTTATGCTGATAGACGAAGAAAATACTTAGAATTTGAGATTAACAATCGAGTGTTTCACAAAGTGTCACCACGGAAAGGGATCAGAAGGATAGGCAAAGGTAGAAAACTAAGTCCAAGATACATGGGGCCATATGAGATACATGAAAAAATTGGACCAACAGCTTATCGTCTAGTGTTACCCTAGAGTTTAGCCAAAATAAATGACGTCTTTCATATGTCGCAGCTATGGAAGTATTACCCAGATCTATCTCATATTATATCTCATGAACACATGGAACTAGAAGGCGACATAACATACGAGGAGCAACCAGTTCGTATCATAGATAAAAAGTTTTGAGAACTTAGGAATCAAAAGATTCCTCAAGTGAATGTGTTGTGGCGCAATCATAATGTTGAGAAAGCAACTTCGGAATAGGAAGATCTCTTGTGACAACAATATCCCAAGCTATTTCAATATTCAAGTGAGAATTTGGGGACTAGATTCCTTTAGGGGGGAGGTCTTTAACACCCCTAAAATTTAATTAATTTTATTTATAATATACAAATTTATTATTAGCCAAATATTTTATGATTTCACATTATTAATTATTTTAAATGTTTTGTGGGCTAAATTATAATTTTTGTACACTTAATTGTGTAGACTTTTGAAAATTTTGGGGTTAATCGCAATTTTCTAAAAATTTGGGGTAAAATTGCATAATTAAAATTTTATAAAAAAGAAATGAAAAAAAATCAGATTTGGGAAACGGGCAAGAGCCCTTTTTCCTTTTTTTTTTTCTTTCTCCCTTTTCCTCTCTTCTCCTTCTTCTTCACCGAACCACCACCGCCACCATCTCCGGCCAACTCTCTACTAGCCTTTTCACCCCTCCAAACCCACCAACCTCTTCCCCTCACCACCACCTACACGCTCAACCCATCAAAACCACCAATCGAGCGACAGAGCAGCAGCGGTGGGAGGTGATCGAGAAGGCCAACCCACGATGGTAGTTGGGTTTCTCCATTTTCGGCATCCATTCGCAATTCTGAGGGTTGGTATTGGAAGCACTCGATGTAAGGAGCTTAATGGTGCCCTTGCATGGTGACTTTGACAATGGCAGGGCGGTGATTGGAGCTCAGCAGAGGAAAAAGAGAGTTGATGGTTTTTGGCCTATTTCAATGTCTACACTGCTCGAAATTGAAAATGAAAATTAGCATTGGAATCCTCATGATGAGAGAAACAATTTAGTGGTAGAGTTGAGTTTCCTAACGGTGACGATAGAGAGGCAGTCTCCTCGTTTTGACACTATGATCGTTCTGGTGCTTTGTGATTTTGAGCCTTCATTAGTGAGATTGAATTTTTTATTGATTTATTACATGTTATATATATGTGCATACATGCATGTAGTTGCTAGTTTTGTTCGAGTCGAGCCTTTGAGTCAATATATGTATTTTGATGATTATTTTCCTATGAGAGGAATAGGGTGATGGGAGATATGATTTTTGGGCTAGTATGTTGGTTAATAATAAGTTGAATATAAATTTTGATATTGAGAATTATTATA
>JACGDI010002876.1:86097-105216 GCA_014898725.1 Jacaranda copaia
TATGTTGGTTAATAATAAGTTGAATATAAATTTTGATATTGAGAATTATTATAAGTTAAATAGTGTTGGAATGGGAATTTGACTAGGGATTTATGCAAGAATGTCGAATCTGGAGAATTTTAACTCGTGGCATATTTTCTTGATCAGGTGACAACGAATAGTAGGATTGATTTTGGTTATTGTTGTTTGGGATTGCAAGAGGTAAGGGTCTCCCACTTTGGGTTGTTGCTTGTTAAGATACTCTCATTTGTTGGTAACTCCTGTGAGGGTTTGCCGATCTAGCATTACATTTCTTATCTGTGGTTGCAATTGGTCCCTATGTGGGTTTTACTATTTTTGAATCGTATTCTGATATGTGTTTGAGGTCTATCTATTATATGTTATCTGACTTGATTTCCCCTGTGAGCGTTATTTCTAATGTCGATTCTATTTTTTGTCCATTCTAGTATCCAAAACTTCTATCTGTTATCTGTTATTTGTTATTGTGATATTTGTCAGTCATATTTTTGTACTGTCTGTATGTATCTATTGCCTTGTCGGCATATCTATTATCAATTCTGTGTTTATTGACCGTATTGGCTTATCTATTCTTCGTTTGCTATTTTCTATTGCCTTTGTGGCATACTATTCTGATATGTTGATCTGAAACTGATAGTGCGCTAGGAATTTCCCCCTGGGCATCTGTATAAGCGGTTATTCTATTATCTATACGGTGATTACGTGGGTTAAGAGCCATACTGGGCGATCTGTTTGATTATGTAAGGGCATGCTAGGGATTTCACCTTAGATATCATCGATACACTAGGGATTTCCTCCTAGGTACCAATCGTACACTAAGAATTTCCCCTTAGGTACGAGCGATACATTAGGGAATTCTCCCTAGGTATCAATGGTGCACTATACAATTTGTATAAGCATCTGCCACATACTAAATTGTTATGCTTAGGTAAATTATTTGTCTGTCTGGCATAAGGTGAATCTGCAATACATGTCTTATAGACTTTTCTTAGAATGCATATGCTTTGGGTTTGATTTGCTTAAATAATCTATGTTTGTTTATAATCTATTCCTAGAGCAATAAGCCAGGAGAGTTTCCTGTTTGCTTTTTCTTGCTGTTTATTAATTTTTCTGAATTCTATTATATTCAGTCTGAGAAATTATATTTTATCAATTTGCGTTTCTCCTCAATAAACACTATTATTACTTGCACATATCCCTCACTAAGTCGTTGGGCTTATCCCCCTGTATTTCATAATCTTTCAGACAGGGATGGGCTCTGGTGGACATCAAGTTTGGAATGAAGTATATAGTTGTTTTGTAATAAAACAGGAGCCAAAATTAAGTATGGAACTTGTAACTATTTAGTTGACCTTAGAAACCTTGTGATGTAATAGTTTTTGTTTGAAGATTGTAGTATAAGATGAAAATTATGGTGTGATTTGTCAGAGATTGTAATTTAACTTGGTTTCCTGAACTCTTTTGATATATCTATTTTGTGGTTTATTTAGTATTGTTGGAGTTGTATCAGTGTTAATTTTGATATGTTTGAATTTATGGCTCTACTATTGAATTATAACTCTGAGAAATACGTTTGAATCAAAGTAGTGCCTCAACTCAAGTACAGTCCTGAGAGAAGGTGCTACAATTAAAATGCAAAAAATCTCTTCCATCATGTAATATACCTAAAATAAACCAAAAAGAAAGGAGGAAAAAAAATAAAAAAGGTGAACAATAAAATCAAATAAACAATAAACACTTTGAATAATGAATTAAAGATGCACATAGAGATAGAAGATTAAAAAATGCTAGAAAATAAAGAGGGCACAATGAATAGATTGAAAAAAATGCTAGAAACTAAGAATATAATGAAATAACTTTTGAAAGACTTTATTATAGTGCCATAAATTCAAATTAATTATTAAAGATAAGAGAAAATCATAAAAAACTTATCAAACTATGGAGTTCAAATGATAAAGAAATCTTTCACATATTGAAAGTAGAGATGAAATAGATTTTGTAGATAAAATGTAATTATTTTTTGATATTAGAGGTAAATAAAGAATATTGTTCTAATTAAGAAAATAATTCCAAAAAATCAAATATCTTTAAAAGAAATATATAATATCAAATTTAATAACTAAAAATCAATTTTAAAATTTATTAAAAAAACTCAAAATTATAAGAATTCAAAATTTGGTCTAAATTGCACAATTATGGGTTCCACATCATTGTGCTACATATAATAGTATAGATAGACAGATATATTTTAAATTTTGAATGAAAAAAAAAATTAGAGATAAAATATAGTCATTTTGGTTAGAGATAGCAGTCAACAAATAATGAAAATTTTTAAATGAATTAAAATCCTCAAAATTCTAAGAATTTCTCATTTGGCAAAAATTACACAATTAAAATCAAAATTACATAATTATGTATCCCACACCATTGTGCTATATATAATAGTATAGATTTGAAAATTCAGAGATGGATTTGGAGATAGAATTAGAAACAAAATCAAAGACAGAATTAGAGATGGAATATCTTGAAATATTCATGAATTTAGAGATGGAATTAAAAACTGAATGTTTAAAGAATTAGATATAGATTTTGGCAAAATATATTAGAAACTATAGACATATCTAGAGATTGATTTAATCCATCTCTAAATTTAGAGATGGAAGTTATTCTATCTTTTAAATTTGAGACGTGGCTTTAGCCAATGGTTTAGAGATTGAATTATCCATCTCTATTTTACTTTAAAGACATAAATTAGAGCTTCAGAGATGGATTTTTCCATCCTGAACCCTATTTTGTTGTTCTATTTTATTTGTTAAAACATATGTATATGGGAATCTAGCCAAAGAAAACCTTTACAATTTATAGAAACACACAAAACAATTAAAATCATTGACTTCAATGAGATTGAGACAAAATGACAAAGCCAAGTGAATATATAAGAATTTGTTTTTTCATTTTTATTGTAGTTAACATGTATTTATCTCTCCTATTTTCTAGAGTTATATGTATTATTATTTTCACCTTTAAAGATAAGTGAATATTTAAGAATTTTTTTTATTTTTATTGTCTTTAACATGTATTTATCTCTTCTATTTACTTAAATAATATATAATATTATTATCATCTTTAATTTTATAATATATTTTGAGTTTTTATTTATATGAATCATAAAATATATGCTATTGACTTATTGTATCTTTCAATTGAGAATAATTTGAAATTATGTATGCTTTTAGGCTTTATGAAAAAAATAAAATGTATGATCAAATAATCCATACTTGAATATGTATTTAAATGGTGTTATTCTTATAGATATTTGAGTAATTGATAAGTGAAAATAGAAAAATTGAAAAGTTAACATTTAATCGATCATTTGCTTCACTTGTTACTGATTCTTCTTGTTCAACAATTACAAGTGAGAGAAACTTTTCCGCTTTGAATACTGTCAAAAATAAGCTCAAAAATAAATGTTAGATGATCTTTTAGCCAATTGTTTAGTTACTTATATTGATAAAGATATTACTAAAAATTTTGATATTAATTTAATCATTTTTGGATTTTACGAGGTAAATTTCTATTTTTAGTGTCATGAATAGGGGTATTCAATTTTAGTCCCTCACTTTACAGAAATTTTTATTACATCTCACTTTTTAAAAAAGTCAACAAGTTTAGTCTCAAAATAGGCTTTTCTTCTATTTTTTAATGTTTCAACCACGTGTGAATCATGTGGCCATTAGTCAAAGGGAATGTGAGGGAATAACTTGTCATTTTAGTGCAAGAATCAAATAGAAAAAACCACCCACCCAAATCAAAATCCTCCACTGTCTCTTCTCCCCAAATCCCTAAACCTTTCCTTTCCAATTTTCTTTCGTGTTTTTTTCTTAATCAAAAGATGAAGTGCAGTTTGGAGTACGATTGTGAGTGGAGTGCATATTGTGGTGTTTGAAATATTTTTGAGACCAACACATTTGATAGACAACCCAAACTCCAAATATGGTATTTTAGCTAATCACTTTGTTATTATGTTATTATGTATGTTTTATGTGTTTGTAGATTTTTAGTTGCCAAGAAAAGACATTTCTAAACAATGGGAGGGGTTTAGGATTTTGTTCCTAGTGTTTTTGAATTGTATGCAAGTGTTTCTTTCAGTATAAAGAATATACCTTTTTGTGCGTGAATAGCTTTTTTGAAATATTTTATATATGTAATAAATTTTTTGGTCCCTATTTGGTCCTTGTCTATTGTGGTCTCATTTTATTTTTAAAGTATTATTTTTGTCTCCCTTTTTTGGTGCATGTGTGATGACTAGTTTTTTTTTTTTATTTTTGAATTTTTTTTATTATTTTAGATGAAAGTGACATTGTAGTCACTACTAAAATTCATCATGGAGGTACTTTTGTTCATGCCCTAAAGGCCAAATATGTGTGGGGTAATGTAGTTGCATTTCATTATTTTAAAGTAACATTTCTATCTCTTAGTGAATTAGATAAATTAGTTGAACAACTAGGTTATGTGGGCCACAAAATTTATTATAGGTTAGATAGAAGTAAAAGCAAGAAGAGAGAGGTACTCTACCAAACTGAACTATTATAGATGACAAATGAATTTATTACTAAGAACAGGGACTTGTATTTTTATCTAAATGCCCAGGTGGCTACTATACCAACTCAATAGGATCATCCAATCCTTTGCGGAGGGGCTATTGATGGGGTTAATGATAGGGCCATTGAAGGGCATAATAGGGCTAATGTTGGACTTACTAATGGGTTTAGTGTTGGGCTTAATGATAGGAAAGATAAGCTGCATGTTGGGGCTTGGTGTTAACCATGTTAGAGTGGATAAGACAATATTTGATGACAAGGCCATAAGAGAATAGGGACAGAGCTAGAAGAAAATGGAAAGGAAAACTATGTCCAAAAATTAATAAATGTGGAGAAAAGCTTGGAGAAAGCCTCAAAATGCATTCTTATAAAATCTAATGACACACATTATGAAATTTCATGTTATGATAGATCTAGGTTTGTTGTGGACTTGGAAAATCACACTTGTTTATGTTGGAAGTGGGACTTAACTAGTATTCATTGCAATAATAGGATGAGTGTCATTTCTTTCCAAAAGCTTAACCCCATGACTTTGTTGATACATGCTACACTGTTGATACATTTCTTAAAGCGTATGAGCATGCCATTTTGCCAATACCTTCAGTTGTGGGCCAAAAAGACCGAACACAAGGTTACCATGGAACCTTCTTGGATCTCACAAACCTATATGCCAAGTAGCTCATACCCAATCTCAACCTGAAAGACCCGTTAAGTGGTCAAGGATGAGTCAAAACATGAGGATCGAACACAAGGTTACCATGGATCCTCAAGTCAGAGGACTAATAATATGCACTAGCGTAAGTAGGAAAATTAGCCACTATTGACTTGGTACTTCGGCTATCTAATAGATTCTCCGATAGGTCTTCAGTGCCTTGTTCTCCAACAAGCACCCACTAACATGCACCCATATCTCATACAATTGCTCATAGAATGGAGCAATCTCTAACTCTTAGATTTATGCATCGTTAGTGCAAGTCTATCTGGATCTTAGATACCCCATCTTATAAGATCTTATGATTTGAAAGTTTTAAGATCACAACCGTGTGAGACTTATTCCATAGTCACCAAACCAAGTCCTACAATTTAAGATGATCTAAGGGCTTCATCCAAATACAAGTGAAGTATAATAAAGTATAAGATGAAGGTGGCTATATTAAGAATATCATTCAATCAAGATTGTTTTACAAGATAACAGTTTGTACAAGGCCAATCCCATTAGCTTGCAGGGTACTATTCCAACAATCTCCTACTTGCCCTCAAGCCAATGCCCCATAGCCTTAAGACCCATCTTCTCAAGATGTCCTTCAAAGACCTTTTGAGATAGGGATTTAGTCAATAGATCTGCTATGTTCTTTTTTTGAGGCAACTCTCTCCACTCGAATGTTGTCTTTATCAATGATCTCCCGAATCTAATGATATCGCCTTAATATGTGCTTGGGTTACTAATGAGATCTTGGCTCTTTAGCTTACGCTACCACCCCATTGTTGTCACAGAAGACAACAACTAGCTCAACAATATTAGGTACTACATTCAACTCTTGAATGAAGTTTTTCATCCAAACATCTTCCTTTGTAGCTTCTGAAGCCACAATATATTCTGCCTCTATGGTCGAGACAGTCGTAGTGTCTTGTTTGGAACTTTTTCAACTTACTACATTGCCATTGAGGCAAAATATGAATCAAAAGTGGATTTGAGGTCATCTACATCGGATTGGAAACTAGAATCCAAAACCTTTCAAGTTTCAATTCTTCATTGTCGTACACTAAAAATAAGTCCTTAGTTCTTCTCAAGTGCTTAAGGGTCATTTTTATGGTCATCCAATGACTCACTCCAAGGTTGGATTGGAACTTACTCGCAACACTTAGTAAGTGTGTCATATCTAGTCTAGTACATTGAATCACATACATTATGCTCCCTATTGCAAAGGCATAGGGTATATGAGACATTCTTTGTTTCTCCTCCTCAATCTTGGGGGCCATAGACTTGGAGAGACGAATCCCGTGTCCCATGGGAAGAAACCCTCTCTTATATTATCATATACTAAATCTCTTTAGTATCTTGTCAATGTACGGGGTTTGGAAAAGCCTAAGCATCCTCCTCAATCTATCTTTATAGATACATATTCCCAATACGTAGGATGCTTCTCCCAAAACCTTTATGGAGAATTGTATAGATGATCATACTCTAGTGCACTCTAACATTTTTACCTTATTCCCAATGAGAAGGATGTCATCGACATAAAGCACAACAAACTGTACTGAACTCCCACTAGCCTTCTTGTACACATATGGCTCATACATATTTTTAACAAGCCAAATGATTTGACTGTTTTGTCAAAAAGTATGTTCTAACTTTGGAATGTCTGTCTGAGTCCATAGACAAACCTTTGGAGCTTGCAAACGTTTTGCTCGCTCCCCTTGGATGTAAAACCTTATGGTTGTTCCATGTAAATTTCTTCTTCAATGTCACTATTGAGGAAGGTGATTTTCATATCTGTTTACCATATCTCATAGTCATAATATGCAGCTATGGCTAGTATGATCCAAATGGACTTAAGCATAGCGACTGATGAAAGGTTTTCTTGAAATCAATACTGGCTCTTTAAGTGTATCCTTTTGCCATTAGTCACACCTTAAAAATTACTACTTCTCTATCTATCCCAAGCTTTCGCTTATAGATCCACTTGCAACCAACAAGAACTATTCCTTTTGGTGGATCTACCAAAGCCCATATTTTGTTTAAGTAAATGAGTACATTTTGGATCTCATGGCATCAAGCCAATGCCCTAAATCTATGTCCGACATAGCTTCCTTATAGGTCTTATCCTCATCCGATTGATCCATCTTATGAAGGAATCTAAACCTTTAGGGTTGCTACTTGATCCGATCAGACCTTCTTAGAGGTTATGTACTAAGTTTTTACAATTCTATTATTTCCACCACTTCTATGATTTCTTGATCATCTTGAACTCCATCAAGCTCAATAACAACACCTTTTCTACCCAATAGAAATTTTTTTTCCAAAAAATGAGCATTCCTTAATACGAACCCCTTTTATTTCGAGGGATCACATAAGTAATAACCCATAAACTCTCTTGGGTATACCTTAAACTTGCACAAAGTGGATCTACTATATAATTTATCCCCTATTATACGTCTCACGTAGGCGGGAGATCTCCAAACCTTTAGATAGTAGTAAGAGGATGCTTTATTGTACCATATCTCATATAGGGTTTTTGGTACTGATTTTGAAGGTACTATATTTAGTAACCTCACAGCTGTTTCTAAGGCATATCCCCAAAAGGATATGGGTACATTAGAAAAACTCATCACATAATGTATCATGTCTAACAAGGTACGATTTCTCCTCTTGACTACTCCATTAAGTTGGGATGTGCCAGGTGGAGTCTATTGCGAGAGAATCCCATTCTCTTTAAGATAATCCAAGAACTCGTCACTTAAGTATTCTCCCCCTCGGTCCAATCAAAGGGCTTTAATACTTAGTTTTTTCTATTTTTCTATTTCATTCTTATACTCTTTAAATTTTTTAAAGGCCTCAGACTTGTACTTCGTAAGATACACATGTTCGTACCAACTATAGTCATTGGTAAAAGTGATGAAGTAATAACAGTTACCTCTCCCACTAACTCTTAGTAGTCCACAAACTTCCATATGGATCAAATCCAAAAGACTTGTGGATCGCTCTGTTTATCCTACAAATGGAGCCTTGGTCATATTTTACTTTAAATAAGATTCACAAATGGGAAGGTCCTCAATGCTACTAACTTTTAGTGCTTTGAGAGCTTCCAACTTGCTCATCCTATTCTTAGAGATATGGCCAAATCTTGCACACCACAAAATGGCATCTTCTTAAATATCAAGCATTCTTTTATTTGTTTGAGCGTGCATTAGAGGAGTGGGAAAATCAAGCATGTATAATCCATTAACTAATGTACCTTGTACAATTAAGGAACCATTTCTCAATGCTTTCAACTTCCCATTTGATATTGAAAAATCAAATCCTTCATTATCCAAAATAGGAATTGAAATAATGTTCTTAACAAGATTAGGTACATAATAAATCGGATCAAGAACAATACAAGAATTTCCTAAGTCTAATGTTACTATGCCTTAGATCTCAGCTGCAACTCTTGTTCTATTTCCAAAGCGAAGGATCATATCCCCTTCACATAGACTCCTTCTTCTTTCCATCCCCTATAAGGAGTTACAGAGATGAGAACCACATGCGGTATCAAATACTTATGAGGAAGAATTAATCGTCAAAAGCACCTCAAAGAAAAACATACCCTTCTCAAGACTAGCTATGTAAGCTTTGCAGTTTCTTTTCAAATGACCCTTTTCACTACAATGGAAACAATTTGCATTGGTTTTAGCCTTCTTCTTAACTCTTTCGAAACTCTTCTCGGGTTGCTTCCCTTTTGAGAAAGAACTCTTCTTCCTCTTACCTCCCTTTCTAGGGCCTTTAGGACCCTTTAACTTAGAGGAGGTTGCCATCATAAGAGGTTTTTCTTTTCTCATTGTTGCCTCTACGATCACTAATATGTTCACCAATTCATTTATTGCAACTGTTTGCTTGGACATGTTAAAGTTCACAACGAATTAGTCAAACAAGGGTGGCAATGATTGGAGGATCAAATCCATGTAAAGGTCATTATCCATGATCATGTCAAGTTGTCCAAGCTTTTTGATGAGTCCAATCATCTTAAGCCCATGATCATGGACACTTGCCCCTTCACTCATCCTTGTCCTAAAGAGCTCTTTAGATAAAGTGAACCTTTCATGTCTTGTTTGAACACCATACAACTCTTGTAGGTGCATCTAGATCTTAGAAGCATGTTTCATGTGCTCGTGTGTCTTTTGAAGCTCATTAGTTATGGATGCCATTATGAGGCATCTAACTTGTAGATCATCATTCACAAATTTCATGAACACTTCACAAACCTCATTGATTGCATCATCGCCCAAAGTGTTTGGTGGACTTTGATCAAGAATATATGCCCTCTTATCGGAGCTAAGAATTATCCTAAAATTTTTCAACCAATCTTGAAAGTTAGGCCCAGTGAGTTTATTAGTTTCCAAAATGGTTGCGAGTGAATTTTTAGCCATTGTTTGTTTAAGATTTCAAAAATCTACATGAGACGATAAAAGAGAATTAGCATGTGATTCAGTTTGATATTAAAACATGTTTATGGTCTTTCAAGCATTTTTTTTTCCATTATTTGATCAAATCCTTCACCCCCAAGAAGAACTCAGGAAATCACATTTCTTAGTGAGAATCAAGATCCCAATGACTTGCCAATGGATCCCATGATCGAGTGCCATCCACGAGCAATTGAGGGGTAAGCAACTTTTGCTAATTTCATCTCATGCAACTCTTGATATATTTTGCCTCACTTTTCATATAGACTTACGTGACCGTGCGCCATCTATACTACTAAATGTCAAGTCAAACCCATCAATCAAACTTTATCTCAACATAGCCTCACGACACCCCCCGTGACCAAGTGCCAATGTGTGAGGGTTCCCAAGTCAAAGGTACATCTCATGCTAAGTGTATGCTCACAGCTTTCCTCCTAAGTGTGACCCTCGTGACTGAGTGCCATCACACAAAATCGGTAGCATCATTATGGCATACACTATTGGTGGAAGTCTTCGATTAATTAAAGCTCTTTTAATTTGTATCCATTTTTACTTAAGATTGAAATTACTTAGACATTCTAAGTGAAGGTTTTTGCTTGCAAAGATCTCATCATTTTATCTTCTTATTTAAGTTCTCTACATCCTAAATATCCATATCATACATTAATAAGATAAGAAAAGCGTAAATAAGTAAATAGCCTAGCATACTCCTAGGGCGGGATGACCATGAGCTTAACCAAGTGATGCACTTAGAGCTATACATGCATCACTTCGGTTGATTTTAAGTGGGTTAAATTAAACTAAACTATTACATGAGTATATCTCATACATTCATGGGTCTTCTATTGGCTTCCATGCCTCCATTAAACTCCTTGTTCCATGCAATATTTACATAAAATGGAAATTCTCACCCCTAGAAGTTCTACTCTCATAACTTTTACAAGATAGAACAAGAGGCATGCAAGCCCCATTTCAACAACTTTGAAACAAATAAAATTAATTTAAAAGGCTCATGATCATCCCCATACATTCATCATTCATTCAATAATTAAAAGAACAATAAATAAATCTAGAATTAACAATTACTTTCATTAATTAAATGCTCATCTCATAAATAAATAATTGAACCAAGCATAACACTTATGCCATTAATAGAAGATCAACTTTAACCAATTTTTAAAAGCATTCAAATATGTCGAACATAATTTTGAGGCATAGCACAACACTTGTGAAACCAATGTATGTAGTGCAAAAAATTTGTTGAACATTAAAGGAGTTGAGAAAACAACTCAAAGCTCACCAAATACACCCAAGACTGAACTGCCTAGCAACCCTCGGCACACGGCTAGGCAACCCGTGTGCACAGTGTGTGCTTGCTACCCGGCCAGCACCCAGGGGAGCCGATAGCCCCGGCTTTTAGAGTTCAAGGCGTGCCAAGTCCATTCTCTACTCAACTTTTATGCACCAACAATTTTAGCACATGTTCTCAACATCATAACACACATTTCAGATCAATTTTCAAATTCAAAATACCTTTTAAAACAGCAAATAAAAGTGCTCAAACATGCTTTCATAAATTGAAAAAAGTGAGAATCAAATTCTTCAAATAATCTCCAACATAATTCCAATCAAATTGGATTCAAAATAGACCAAAACTCTTCCAGTCTTAAACCAACATGCTATATCAACTTATAACATCAATTAATGCCAAAACACATTTCAATATTAATCACTATGAATTAAAACATACTAACTACATGAATTAATACTTAAATCACATAATAGCATGATTTTAATTCATCAACCAAGGAGTCACATACAAATCACCCAAATTTCCAAATTCATCAATTGAATTGAGAATATGGTGATATAGATCAATTCATCACATGAATCAATCAACCAAGCAAAATCCAAATCTAAGCATGATTAAGGCTCCAATACCACTTGAAAACAAGATAAGCACTGGGATTTATAATCAAAACATTAGAACATGAAATAACTAGAGCCTACAAGCATTACATGGATCTAATCATGCCTTGAATTCATATTTAGATAGAGAATTACCTTGATAAATAAATCCAGAATGAAACAAGTGAACTCTTCACCGATTCTAGATTCTGTCTACTCGTGGCACAACGGAAGAATAGGGATGATCGCCCCACCAAATCACCTCCAAAAATTTTGAAAACATTCCTGAAGATAGCCAACACCTTGGGAGTCTTCAATCAAAAATTCAAATCAATTGGCCATCTAGATCGTCCTGGAGAAATTCACAAAATCGAACCTCGTGCAGAGAACTCTCCAAAAACAGAGCAAGCCACACGCCTTGCCTCTATTGAGATAGTCCACGCACTAATAAAACTTCTTAAATTCTCTAATTCATAAGCTAGAATAAAACCAAATAATTGGGGATGAATGAGGCTGAAATTTTGGTAGGAGGAAGAAGAAATGCTAAGCCTTCAACATATAAAATGCTAGCCTGCATAAGGGTTTGATTTTGAAGGTAAAAATAAAGAATCGAATTATTCACACCTTTTGCACACCACTCTCTCTCTCTCTATGGCCAGCTCCCATGCTATATCCATATATAGATGTGGATTTGTGTGATGCCAAAGTGGCATCACACATTCCATAAAGTAGGGTGAGGGCAGCTAAGATACCAAGGTGGCAAGGGAATCTAAATTTTATTTGCATCTTAATTACATTTGGAATCTTATTTCAAATTAATTTAGATGCCATCTCAAATCTCATTTGAGTCTTCCCTCCAAAAATGCATTCCTCCTAATTAATCAAGTTAAACTCTTTAATTTAATTAATTATGCTTTGATTTAACTCTTTAAGTCAAACTAGCTTAATTCTTTAAACTTAATTGTTAACTTAACTCTTTAAGTTAACATGATCAATTGATGATCATATTTGCACCAAATAATTAACTCCTTAATTATTGATCTAATTTAACCCATTAAATTAGTTGATCAATTTAACTCTTACATCAATCAAAACAAAATTGACCTTCAAATTTGGGAGCAAAATTTGGTCCACTAAGATAGAGAGATCTCTTTTCTAACTCCTTAGAAAATTCTCTCTATCAATTAAGAAGCTAATTGAATTTTGTGTGTGACCCAATAAATTCTACTATTTATTGGACATGGGCACACAACACCTTAAGATTTTTGAGTATCTTATATTTATTCTAGTTTAAAACCCCTTTTAAATTAGTCGACTCAATTCAATTAATCTTATTAATTGAATAATACTCAATCTCCATGGTTAATGTTCAACCTCAAGCCCATGGAACTCAACTAATTAGCCAAAATGAATATTCTAAAAAATCATCATTGCTCTATGCATGCCATACAAATACAATTCTTCCATCTCCTATCTTCAAAAAAAGGCCTAAGGTAAGATATTTGTCAGCTCCCCATTAGCCTCGATACTATATCTCTATTCTCAATGTTCGAATCTATTTGTGTGACCTCACATTTGGACAACTCCTTTTCCAAATTGTCACACCACCTTGCACAAGAATTTTTTGGAATCAATTATTATAGAACACATAGGAGACGTACTTGCTCTTCACAATAGCAAGGAGTCAGATTCATTTTTAGATCTCACAAACCTACATGCCACGTAACTCATATCTAATCTCAACTTGAAAGACATGCTAAGTGGTCAAGGATGAGTCAAAGCAGGAGGACCAGACACAAGGTTACTATAGATCCTCAGGTCAGAAGACTAATAATATGCACTAGTATAAGCAAGAAATTAGCCACCACCAACTTGCTTATGAAATGGAGCAATCTCCAACTTTAGGATTTATACATCGTTAGTACAAGTTTATCAGGATCTTAGATGCCCCGTCTCATAAAATCCTATGACTTGAAAGTTTTAAGGTCACGACCGTATGAGACTTATTTTATGGTCACCAAATCAAGTCCCGCAGTTTAAGGTGATATAAGGGCTTCATCCAAATGCAAGTAAAGTGTAATAAAATATAAAATGAATGAGGTCATATTAAGAATATCATTCAATCAAGATTGCTTTACAAGATAATAGTTTGTGCAAGACCAATCCCATTAGCTTTTAGGGCACTATTCCAACATTTATTTCCATTATGCGAAAAAATGTAATGCAGTTAATGTTGAAGGTTTATTCAGTTTAAATTCTGACATTGAACAATCGCATCAAATCTGAATTTGCTACCCGGTTCAAACCCCGCTTCAAGATCTTCTAGGCTCTGCTCTACTTGTAAATCTTTACCAACCGTCAAGCCTTCCTGCAATTTTTGCGAACCACAATAAGAAGACTGAAATTTACACTCAAGTTGTATAAGCATAAAATGAAAATTCGAAGAATGAAAAAGAAGCCATTTAATATTTGACATTCAAGAAGAAAAAAAAGTTGAATGGAATGGACAGAGTCAATCTTCCAGAAAAGTCAGCAGAACAAGATTAGCAATTGATGCATCTTCTGGATTACAATGATTTTAGATTGTTTACATGTTACCAATCACAACATAATAATTTGAAGCATCAATCTTACAATAACATACGTCAACATGCAAAAACAAATAATGAATATTTTACAAATCCATCAAAGACATCCAGCTGACCAAGACACATTCCTATTAAACTAAATGGATCGTAAAATGCTGTCAAAACCCTTGATAGCAAGAGCTTGTGAAATTGATAGTAGATATCTAAATTATCGGAGTATAAGCTTTCAAAGAAACACAAAAGTATACCTTAGCTATAAATTCAGCAATGGTAATATTGATTAGTTTCCTAATAACTTGCTCATACACTCTTGATGGTCCTAGAATTTCCAAAAGAATGTCTTTAGGTATCTGCAAGACATGGTAAATTTACATTAGCATAGAAACTCTTTTGAGTCTAACAAGAAAGTCAGTGTTTCATATATATATATATATATATATGAAGAAAAGACATTTAATATAATAGTAAAAAATCAACATTCAGAAAAGAGCGTTGTGCGTACAAATTTGATTCATTTCTTTGTCTCTTTGTCACTTCATACAAGAAATGGCTACTGATACATAGGCATAACATAATGTGACCAGAATGTTAACTAAAGCATAGAAACAAAAAAAAATGAAAGGAAATACAAAAACTTCAATTCTATGATTGGGGTTCATGTCTAAACTTTTCACTATTTGCTAAAATGCGAAAATCAGATATAACTTTTTTCTTCATGGTGTTTTAAGTAGCTAATGAAGGACCACAAATTTTATCATTCTTAAGAGAGCTCCTTTACAAAGGCGGCGGTCCCTTTACTAAATGATAGAACATATAACATAAAGCATGATCACAAAATTTATATAAATTAATGTCTAGCATGGCAACAGACTCATAAGCCAATACATCAGACCAGAGGGTTGTGTTCAATTGTATCTTGCATGCAAGCATTCTCTGTTTCTTCACTAAAGAAATAATGCATGCATAGAAGTAAAAACAATATGCACAAAGGTTCAAGAATGGAAACTTATCTAACTTACATTAGGTGTCTTTCCTGAGTGTTCCAGTTGGTGCCAAAGGAGGGATAATAACAATGCATATCAAAGCAGATGTTAGAAACACAATTATGAAACCAATAGAAAACTAATAAGGTGAACAAAAATTCTGGCATCAAAAACTGCTGAAGCCAGTAACCAACTTTTATAAGCATTAACTTTCAAAAATTCACTAACTTTAAGTGTGATTACCTCCTTTTACTCTTCGAAATCCTGGAATTGGCTGGGCATCATCAACCAATTTGGAGAAAACTTCATCATATATTTCTTCAGTTTTGGTTTCAGATACCTCCACACTGATCTACAAAGAAGCCATGAAATAGAGAAAACGAAAAGAAGTCCTTAGTGGAGTACAGCTCAGAATAGAACTTAAACGATTTCAAATATACACCACCTAAAGCAAACTAGTTACATGATTTTTTTCCATGCTGTGCACATGAGGAAAATATATCTTGCACAAAGGACTGTTCTTTCTGGTATTGCATTACCACCTTTACCAAATTATATGTATTGGCTTTAGTAAATTCTTTGAGTAGGACTTGAATAGTTGATGTTATCCGGGTAGTCTCTGAATTATATTACATTTACCAATTGTCATATGATGTGTGGAACCACAGTTTTATGCTTGAAACATATAAAAAGCATATGAGAGTAATTGTTGAGGTACCTGAGCAAGAATGACAAACCCATGTGACTTCTTCAGCAGACATTGATTTAAATATGCCAAAAACTAAAGTGAAGATAACAACATTGCAACAAGGAACAATTACTAAAAGAGCTATTATCTCCTCTAGTGACCAAAAAGTTGTAAAAATTATTTTGAAGTCTCATCCACACTCGCTGCATCATTTGAGAGGCGCATATCAAGTCAGTTACAATAAAGGTACTTTATAGCATTAATGTAAGAGAAATCACTTTTGTGCAATCAATGAGACAAGGTAGGCCTGTGGTTCATCAAGGCTAAATACCACGACTGAGTGCTGATGCAATAGGTCTCTGCACTTCCTTTGGAAGTTACAGAATCCTACCTCAGGAGCTCAAAAAATTTGATTGCCTCAGAGTTAGGACCCATATTTTTGAAAAGTGATTAAAAAGGTTGATAATCTCACAGTTATCAAGTCATACTTCTGAAAAGCTTTCTCAAAAAAAGAATGTAGGACCAACATTTTTCACTCACCTTTAATTCATCAGCTTTATCAGCAGAGCTGGCTGTAAAAGTGAACTTTTCAACTGAAGAAGAAGAAACTTCAACATCGTTCACATGTAATGGCACAGTGAAAAGGTGCCATTAGTTCCATAACACAGAATGTTGTCAAGCAATAAATTACTTAAGTCACCTGCTTTTGCACCTGATAAGACAGCTTGAATGGCTTGATTCGTATTCCTACACAAAAGAAAGTACTGCTAAATAATTTGTGCCAAAAAATAACACACATTCCCAGTTAAGTCATCTTGGTTTCAACACATCTAATGATCAATTATAACCATTCAAGAAAGTGGCAGCCAACTTCCAGTGGAATATAAAAGCAGCACTAGATAATTTAAATTTAAGCCTATGTACTTGTTATGGCTGTTGAGCTTGATAATACATAAGAATATTATTGGTTCTCCGGATAGATTTTAGACTATTCCTTCTTGTTGGTACTAGTGTTAATGAAGAAAAAAAATTCACAGTTAACTCAATTTGGATGCGACATATCTAATTGTCAATTATCCCTTTTAGCAGAAGCAGCCAACACCCAATGGAACACAAACATAGAACAAATAACTTAAATTTAGTGCAGAGCCAGTGACGTTTCACCATATCTGTGTGCTTGGAGTGGCAGTTGAGCTTTCCACTGCATAAAAATGTTATTAGTTCTTTAGATGGAGTTTTAGATCAAATATATTTAATTTATGCAGATACAGATTACATATATTCTGTATTGCAGGAAATTTGATCTCTAAGTATGTTTAAAACATATGAGTAATATGGAACTTGATATAAAATTAATGGCAGTTAGGCTATCGACGGTTTGCGACTGTTGTGAGAGAAGAAAGAATTAAAAGAAAAAGAAAAGGAATACTAAACCATGATTTAATAGGTCTTGAGTTATTTCCTTTTTTTTTTTTCCTTCTTGTTTTTTTTGGATGAGAAAGTTTCAGGCTATTTCAAAATAAACATAGAAAACACATGCAGCAATTATCTTACTGAAGATTTGTTTGGAAGTATTCTTGCTTTATTACCTTAGTGCTCTAACTTTGTATAAATAGGGTAGAAATATACACACAATTTCACATGTTTCTGGAATTTGGAAAGGAAAAAAAGGGGAAGGTAATAGAGAAATGAGTAGCAAAAGTTGTGCAGCCACGCTCCATCTAGGAAGCTATAGTATCTACAAAGTAATTCAACTTAATCGGCTTACGTTTGACATCTAAAATACCTTTCTGGAGGCTGATGTCGAGTGTATCCCATCTTAAGAGATCTGCATTTTCCTTTAATGGCTTGACAACGTATAAAGACATCTACAAATTGCCTTCCAGTTGTGATGATCTGTTCAATGGGAGTTGGAAGGCATCTCATAATAATAAACTTAATACAACATTAGTTCATAAGGTTTTATGATTTTTAAACGAAAATTAGTTAATATATTGCATCTTAGTCATTCTATAAAAATAAAGAGAAATTGCAAAATTGAAGGGACAAAACATTATAAAGGGCACAATCTTATCAAACATATTGATTGAAAATGAGGACAGGAATGCTAGGAAAATCCATGTAGCAATCAAGGAAAATAAAGAAAGAACATGAATGCATACAAAACACCAACCAAGCACATTCTAAAAGTGCATATGGCAAGCATCCTCATCAAATTAACGGCAGAGGTTCAATATCTATATTCTTTTTTTTCAACAGAAATTTCATTTTCCAAAGCAGAAGAAAAGAACAGCATGCATCTCAACAGCAATCTTGTCAGACTATAATTGTTTGTAAAAGAAAAAAATGTTAGAATTGGCTGCGAGGCACAGGTGCAGGGTAAAGAAAAAAGCACTAAGATATAACTAAGGAGGAAATATTTCCGTATAAAGTTTCTCTGCTTGTATCTGTGGGGAGCATTTAAAGCACTCAGATTTATGGCTTCTCCTCTCTGGTCATCCCTTTTCCAGGTAATTTACTAATTTACATACAGCTATAGTTGCACAGTTAACAGTCTGCTTGACATGAATTGAAAGGACCTGAAATAACCGGTGCAGTTCTTTCAATAGGATGTGCTGTTTTGTGTGTCAACAACCAATAGACAATCCAGAGCATGTCCAATGATCAACCAAAAATCAGCATCATATTCGAATCATTTTGCCACTACAATCTCAAACCAATAAGCAATTAAAGGTTCCAGAAGATCTGTCAGCACTGTTGGCCCAATGGAAATGTTTACACTGTAGGGCAAAGCAATTAGCAATGGATGATTCCATTTCCTGGCTGCCAGCTCGTTTTTGCCAAATTGTGATAACGACCTCTGAGGGGAATTCTTTCTACTAACAACATTCCAAGCCAGAAGTTACTTTCTACAATCACAATTCTCACTTCTAGTCTCCAGGCTATATCTTGACCCAGCCATTTGTGCCATACCTCAGTGGCCACATTAGAGCTTCACCTTATATTTGGATACATCTTCAAGCCATTACAATTATTGTTTCTCATGAGGCCCTGATCCTACCGACCAACTGTCAACTTGAAGTCTCACGAACATCACATCCGTTATTCATTTTTTTCTTCTATATTTCCCAACACCTATGATGACCAAATTAGAAGTTTTTTTAGCAGTCAAA